>SDEE01000131.1:0-90750 GCA_004126415.1 Candolleomyces aberdarensis | reverse complement strand
GGTGAAAAGGCAACATGCCTTATCCAGCTAGAATGGCCTTCCAGAGTTCCAAGAGCAGCACCTGTCTGGCTGTTCCACAGGCGCACTGTGTTGTCTGAAGATGCTGAGGCCAGTCTCTGTCCATCAGGTGAAAAGGCAACATGGTTCACACCTCTTTTATGGCCGTGTAAAACTGCAAGTTCTGATGGCCATACACTAATATGGCTGGTCACAAGTTTTGTGCTTTGAATTCTGTTTGCATATAATTTGTATATGCATGATGATTTAGGTGCAAAATTGATGCATGACCAAAAGAGATGGAGTGGTGACTGCTTAATGTTATTGCCATATAGCACAACAAACCTTTGACCATCTTGAAGTACACTTTGGACCTCTTGCAAATCATAACAACTTGTCTATTGGGTTGTAAGCCTTGTGCATCATTTGTTCATTGTAATTGACTCACCAAAACTGCTAGGGCTGTTTGCATGCTGTAATAAGCGGTATCCAGCTCTCCAGAATAAGCCAAAGCTTCAAGCCAGTGCAGCAAATGAATGTTGGCAAACTCTTCAAGTAGTTTCTTGATATCCTTGTCCAAGGACTTGAGGGTGCTCTTGTTCAAATGGGTGGCCCAATTGCAGACAGCATATTTCAGCTCTTGGGTTAGCTTTTCTTTGTTGAGGTCTGGCAGATCAGTAAGGTCTTTGTACTGATCTGCAGGAGATACCTGGCAGATATTGAATTGGAGCTGCTGATTCATAGTTGCCAAGCAGCATTTAGCTAGATGCAAATGCCAGTCTTGTGCTTTGACAAAGTATTCTTGGGATTGGCCAGCATTTGTGACAAAGTCAGCAAATGATTTGTGGTGAATTTTATAGACTGGATTAGGTCCATCATTCACTGGAGCCAGAACTGCATGTAAGTTTGCTAAGATTGAAGAGAGTGTATCAGACTCTACACCTAGTAGATTTGCCAAGGCTTCAAGATGAAGGGGGTACTGAAGGACAATAAGAGCTCCAATGGCTGTTTTAAAGCTGGCCATCCAATCATCATAGTCCTCCAGAGGTTTAGCACCATTGAGCACCTGCATATACAGAGAAGTGATTGCATTGATTGGTTTGATACTCAATATAGCATCAAGCTGGCGCTTTGGATTGAGATGCTTTCGATCAAGAACAGCTTTTGCAGCAGTAGAGGCAAATATGAATAGCCTGCCTGCTGCCTGAACAAGCTTTCTTTTTTCCTCCTCTGTAGGGACCCAAGATGCACACTTCATGCCCATGAAGATCTTCTGTACATTGGAAGATGACAGGCAGTCATTGAGATACAGATAGATGTCAGAGTCTACAATCAGAGCTTCAATATTCTGAAGATGAAAGCAGCTGGCTAGAGATGTGTTTTGATACTCATTTCTAAGCATCAGTTCTGGGCGAGTAGTAAGAAAGACCTTGACCTTGGGCAGCTGAGAAAGTGAAGTTATGATTAGACTCAACACAGCTGAGGCATCAGGTTCAACACATTCATCCAGGGCATCAAAGACAAAGATAAGAGGTGTCTCCCTTTGCTTGAGCATATTGCAAAGAGGCTCAGCCACAAGAGTAGAGAACTGCTGTGTCATGATTTTGTGCAGGCTTTGAGGGTGGTTGTCAATTGCAGTAGCAATGGCTGCTCCATATGAAGGATTGCAGCAAGCAAGCTGATATGCAATAGTGTGCACAAAGCTAGAGGCATGCTGTCGCTCAGCATCATCTCGAGAGAAGAAGAAGCTAGCCCCAAGAGAGTTGATATCATCAGCACGCTGTGCTACTGTTTTAGCCACAGTGGATTTGCCAATCCCAGCAATCCCATCAAGGACATAGATAGGCTTTCCAGGTTCAGGTCCACCCAATGTAGTGTTGCTCATCCAGCAGCCAATGCCACCCAGGAGCTTCACCCGGGTGCCGTCAAAGCATGTGCTGACTTTTGCCAGATCCTGCGAGTCATATGCAGCACCAGGAACATTCTTCAATTTATCCAGAGCCGTGTTCTATCACAATAGTCAACACACATCAAGAGAAAAGGTTTCCAAACTGCACACCTGGAAATGCCTGTCCATAGTAACACACAACTTTGACATCCACCCTTCTTGGTCTTTGACTGTTTGGTGGATGTCACTCAGGGCAAGCGCACCTGCAATGAGGTTCTCGATCTACAGAACAATCAGCCCCTCATATTATAGAAGCTGAACCGTATTTACCCAGAAGCACTGGAGTACTTGATCGATTTGCTGGTTCGCCTTCTTCAAAGCCTCTGTGTCATCCTCCACCAAGATATATGCCATTATTCCTGTCGACTTCTTCACTGTTGTGTCCATAAAGGTATCAGATATTCCCCTAGCATTCGCATCAGTGAGATGCTCCGCGGGCTCGACGCAAAATGAGACGTACTTCACGAGACGGCCAATACTATCCCAGAGTTCATCCGAAAGCGATCTTGGATCTCGTCCTTTCATCGCATTTGCCAGACTGTCATTGAGGAGGTTGCAACGCATCTTCAGATCCTCCATTTCTTCTTTGTTTGATTTCGCCTGCTACGCATCGTTAGCAAGGGATGATTCTTGAAGAGCGAACCAACTTACCTCAAAGACGTCGATAACCTTCAAAAGAACCTCGGCGGGGCCTTTGAAAGGTTCCGGGATAAAGGAAACCGCTCCGGAAAGCGTCTTCTTCAAAGCCCCCGCGACGATAGCCCAAGTATTACCCGAGGCCTCCGATGGCTTGGTATCGACCGCGCTCTCTCCTGCTTGATCAACCCGGGGTGACAACAAAACTCCTGCGGCTTCAAGCCTCGTCTCTTGCTCTTCTCCAACGAAGCCAGGAAGTTCGGGGCTAAGAGCGACAATGGTGGTTGTCAAAGGATCGCTACCTTCACCTGCCGCGATCGGGACAGGGCCCTCAAGTCGCCCAGGGGCTGGCGGAGAGGCTGGCGGAGAGGCGGCGGAGTTCTCCTGAGTAACCTCTTGCGCAGCACTCGGCACCAAAGGTGCATTGCCGACTGGAGGAAGCGAATTGTTAGAGCCACCTATGGTACGCTCCTGATCGAGTGGATCATTGATCTCCTGCGTCGAGGTGAAAGTCGTCCCCAGAACTTCAATTGTACCCCCGGCGGTGACAGGAAGCATGGTCGTAGGATAGGTTGCTTGACCGAGCGCTTGAGTCCCAGCCTGAAGGACAGAGATGTCCAGCCCAGCAGAAGTGCCGACACCAAGAGTCACCCCACTGCCGGTTCCTCCACCACCGGATCCAGACTCAGCCTCTTCCCCTCTTCCTACTCCTTTCTCCTTCCGCCCGAAAAAGCGCCTAACGTTGTCAGCTCCTTTGTCCATTTTCTTCCCCCATTTCTCCTTCAACCCGGTCGTCCTGCTCGAGGTATTACGCTCCGAATTGCCGGCGGTGTTGTCTCCACAAGTTTTCATAGCTTCAGACATAGTTGTTGCTTGATTGAAAGATTGTGTTGAATCGCAAGATTTCGCAATGGATGGTAGTCCAGGTGATAGTAGCGGTTCAAGGAGGAAAGACGCCCTATCATTGATCATCATCAATGCAGTGCGTCGCAGTCATGGGCGGAAGACGGGCCGGATTCCAGGCACAAGAAATGCCCGCTACTTCAGTAGCGGGTCTTTTCAATACTCCCCCCTACCCCCCTTTACCCAAGCTAAAATCTACTTTCGAAGAAGGTTTATCTCACACAACGTCGTATATGTCAAAACAGTTGCCGAACTTCCGAAACCTACTTAGAAAAGAAATTTTAGCTTAGGTAAAGGGGTATTGTAAAGACCCGCTACTGAAGTAGCGGGCATTCTCAAAGGCACGAACTCGTTTAGTCTGACTACGGGAGACTAGCTTTGACCGGTAAGCGATGGCCTCGGGTGAGTTGACGCATTCGAGGCTTCCATTTTTTACACAATGCTCCAATAATTAATATGTGAATGTACAACGATAGTGTAGTGTCCGCAAGTAGCGGGCGTTGCGGCGGAGCCAGCTTCCAGGGTTATATTTATGAGACGGTCGTTGTGCAGAGGCCTCAGCAAAAATTGCATTGAAATATTGGATAACAATAAGCCTAGTAAGAATATGTATATCGACAAGTTGGACCGTTTTCATTTGCCCCATTCATTACCGATTCGAGGGGTTGCAAGAGGCCAACGCAAGGTCCTCGGCACTTTACCCGCTCGCCCTTTAGCATCCAAAAGGAATGGAAGAATTATGGACAAAAGTTCCGTGCGTTCACGTCAATTACGACCATTGGGGTTGGTAACGCGGAAAGGGGGAACCCGTACTGTCCGACAAGTGCAGCATACAGGTTGCGGGGTACGCAAGCTTAGGTCTCACCAAGACCTATCACCGAAGTCGGGGGCCAGCATCGATCGACGGCTCGAGAAATAGTAGCTTCGTCTTACATGAACAGCAGCCAACCCAGCAGTGTTCGAGTAGCAGAGCGAGGGTCAGCGGTGGTGCACGTCGAGCAGGGCCTTGCTCGAGTTACCGGAGTTGTTGGTGTCGTAGTCGGCAAGGACGTAGTGCTGGTTGGGCTGAGTGCGTCTGAGAAACTGCGAAGGGTCACGTCAATAACGAGATGGCGACTGAATCAGTGTAACAACTCACTTGGCCAAGGCGTCGGACCGACCCTCACCCGTTCCTCGCGCTTCGGTCTCCGCAGGCACCGACCGGTAAGTCCACCAGTCGGTTGGCGATACTGTGAGTCATGTCGTGTGCGATGATACCGGTGCTCATTCAGTGATCGCTCTTAGGCAACACACAGCGAAATCGGCGTCGAAAAAGAAATGGACAATCCAGACCAGTGGGACTGGTCCGATTGTGCATGCAGCAAGCTCCTGATTATAACTAGAGAGGGAGGAACGGCATATGAGCATCCATATCGAGGCCGCAGCGCAAAGAAAGAGCCACACCTGGGGGGCCGTTCGTTCCCGCTTCCACCCTTCCGATGCTGTAGATCTGGAAATTGAGACAGCCTCGGTGAGCCCATATAGGAAGCCAATATCGTGGATAGCGTCGATAGAGCGTGTTTGTCCTTGCAGCGTCGACGTTGAGGCTAGTCCAANGCGCTCGGGAGGTATTATAGGCGTAGTCGAAGGCCAGAGGAAGATTGGGAGGCGATGGTGCTTTGCAGAGACTTGTACGCGACAATGCTGTTTCCTCTGTTGAAGTAGATACTGATGAGCAATTCTACACTTATAATGGCAGTGAAAACAATAGAAGGGATGAACTCACACGGTAACGGCTGGGCCAGACGTGTGCCACGCCTGAAGAGAAGCCAGGTATCCTGAGGATCGGCGAGGGATTCAAGGCCCTCTTGGAGAGCTCGCTTCTCGAGAGGTAGCACGCGCTACTGTTCAAGCGTTTTGTCAGCCGAGGTCTTTCAAGATCGCCCTTGATAGTAGGCGACGTCGAGCCATATGGACATGCACTCACACGAGCCTCGACCATGAAATCCATCACAAAAACCAGTTCACGGAGTAAGCGTCCGCATAGACCTTGTACCAGCAGCTGGCTTCCGTTATAGATGTGAGCGATGAGAGCGAGCGCGACGAAGCCGTGGAGGGTAGCTGGAAATCCGCAAATCGCAGGCCTTGGAGCACGGCCGATGGTAGCAAACAGCGGGAACACTCGCATGGCGTCCCGATGTTGCGAGTGCCTGGAAAGACAGCAAAACACCATTGGTAACAGAACACGATATACGAACAGAAGGAAAACGCGTACGTCTATGACGGGAAGAATAGCAAACTTGAGCTCTAGAGTGGGTGGTGGAGCGATGCCTGCGGGTGGAGAGGCAGTTTCCGATCGTCGACCATAACTCCACGAGAAAAGTTTCAATATGTTTCGAGGATGCAAAACAAGATATTTGGGCCGCCGCGTCGGCCTAGCTCGCTTTGCGAGCCTTGATCCTAGTTCTTCCATGCAGTTCTGAATCTGAATGGTTTAGATAGTGGTGACTCTGAGGTAAGGGAAAGACAAAAGAAGCCCGAAGGGCTTCCTTCGTCTTTCCATACTCTACGCCTGTTCATTATCACTGTATCTACGTGCATGATCCTCAAATCTATACTGAAGGTATTTACCACGGAGCTTTCGAATGTGACTGTAGTCCACATTATCCATGAGTAGAATGCCGTCCAATTGTTTTACTCGAGATAGCAAAACATATGTCAAACCTGTTGCAAATTCTCGACTGCCTAGGAATGTTGTCTTGTGTTTGCCAAAGAGTTGGACCTGAGTACGACAGACACGAAACCAAGACTGCAATTGGAAGATCGCTGCGAGAAGCACCAGGTCGCGTTCACCAGTCCTTGAATGAATGCTCAGATATGTTTGAAGGAAACGGAATCCAAGTCAGAAAGGAAACCTTGCTGTGTCCAGATGTTGCGAGTAATCATTACTTTGGCACGCCTGGAAAGCACGAGATGTGCTTCAAGTCCACCAGCGTCGTCAGAGGACGCTTTTGCTGCAGCAGAGCCACCATCGTGCCTTGCGGCGATGCGAGCGCACGGTTCTACCAAAGCGAGAAGCTCTGCAAGATTCACGGCGTGAACAGCATTGCGCGTAGTGTGTAAGAAAGCAGAGTCATTAAACTACACCGCTTGCATGATTTGAATAGGCTTGTATTTCTGTTCTCTCGAGCTGGAACCTGGGCTGTCTTCTGGAAATGGACGATTTTCTTGATTTTGCTGCAGACAGAACACTTCTCTCAAGCCCGACAGCGTGTACAACGCGATCTCTGAGTTGGATCGCTATCAAGAGTATCTCTTAGTGCTATTGAATCACAAAGAGAGCATTTTCCACTAGGAGGGAGCCTTACACGGAGCCGTTGAGCTGGTTCAGCAGTCGGGATCGAGTTCCTTTAGCATACAGTGTCAATATGGAATTTGCATCAAGAAAAGTCACACTGGCAGCATACGTCCGATCTCTGAGAGMAGGTCGGCTGCTCGCCGACGGTCTAGGACCGTCGCCTCTCGGAATCTGGGGCACAGTGCAATGGGGAGAAATGCAAGGGCAGGCGCGACGCGACGGACGCGTCGGTCGCGTCGCTGACTGCCTCGCCGCACAATTCCTGTACTTTGGATATTTTTTCGCCCCTTTTTTTGGATTTTAATGTATGATAGTACTACCTGAGTCCATATACCGCGTTTCAGATGAATCCGTATCGATTATATTGAGATATGGCGCCGATATGTTACCAGAACCCAGGGGGGGTATTACGATTTGTCCTTGTTTGGCTCTGCCAAAAGTTTGCCCCCAACCCCTTACATAGATTGCTCGCTTCGCTCGCAATGAGGACTCGGTGCGGTGAAACAGTAAGCTCGCGCGTCGGCCAGTGTCTCGATGACGATGTAGTCAAGCACAAGCGGCCAGTTGCAAAAGAGGCTGGTTCGACCGGGCGGTCCGGTTGTGATCCGAGCAAACCATTCCCCCTCAAGCTCTCGTTTAACCCACCATGTCCCATATCTCTACGGGTCCTCTCTGAAACCGACGTTGAGTACAGATCATTCACTCTCAAGCCAACCGAACTTCAATGTCTTATGACCCAGGTCTTTGATGCTGTGACGAGCTTAGCGTCGAACTCCCAAAACTTGCCAGGGAGATCGAGCACGCCTGGCTCAGCCACACAAACACCTCACCGCACGACGATATCAACGAACAATTCTTATATTCTCTCTGTTCGAATGGCCGCTCATCCTGCAGAATATAATGATTCGGGCATGACGACTTCTGGGACGAGTGTCGAGATCCTCTGTCCTTACAGCCTCGAGTTCGGAAGGTTTGCCCGCAACGACGCTCGTTATAGAAGAGCGCACTGGGCCTTTCAAGGCCATGGTCAACGCAAGGGAGTTAACTGCCTTCCAGACTACTGCCGGTAAGTTGTTTTGCCTCTTAACCTAAAATTCCAATTTCGACTCCCTCATACAGGTTCCTTGCTCTCTACGAGCCTTACGGTCGCCAGCTACGGCATCCCTCGACGAATCATCGCTTTGATTTACTCCACTCAGAAGTCGAGGAAGCAGGTCCTCCACAGACGTTATGATCTGATCAGAGTCGAGACAGTCGTCGATGAATACGATGTTTGGTTGATGATCCCCTCCAACTCGACTCATAAACAATCGTATCTGACTTCTTCGAACGCCCTCTCCTATACCTACCGTCCAAATTCAATTTTTGATATATCCCTTCACTCCCATCTCACATCTGATGGTCTTTCCACCTCGAAAGGGCGGAAATTGGTAGAGAAGCTACACGATACTCCTCACATGCTCAAAGCACGACTCGTCTCCCTTTGCTGCCAAAGTTGAATGCTTCACCATGGAGGGCCATCACTTCAATGTTCTTGGATCTCGAGTTCGACAGATTGCTGTACCGCTACCGGCGCTAGCGAGGGGGGAATGACTTCACCTCATGTACTGGCTTTTGAATTTGCATTTGTATAAATCAACCATGAATTTGGCTACTGCCGCCGAAATAACTGATATACAGAAATTCAGCTGTGAAACAAGCGCAAAAAATATACATGAAAAATATATACGAAAAAGTCGACCCTTTGCGAATGATACTTTCCTCCTGCCTGGGGTATAACTAAGACCAGCCCACATTGAGTATCGACGATGGTCGCAAGTCGGGAGAAGTCTCAGTCTCAATTCAGCCCGACGATGAATGGGAGAAGGGGGATGCGCCGAAGCGAAAATATATTCAAGAAAAAATAGCAGAAATAGGATACGATGATAGGATGTAAGTAGAGCGTAAAGCCAGGCAAGTGTGGAAGAAGGGTAAGTAGCGTGAAAGGAAAACAGTCGCTGAATCGAGCGCCGACTAATTCGATCGTAGAACGAAAAGGCAAAGGGAGAAAATATAATAGATAACAACAGGAGTTGAAGAAAACCAAGAATACAAAGCGAATAGGAGAGGGGTGAGTGAGTAGGATGAAAGCAAGTAGAAGGTACGTGAACAGAATGTGAGTAAATAGAATGGAATGCGAGCCACAAGAACGGGGTGTGAGTGAATAGGAAGGAAGTGGATAGAATGTGAGCGAACAGAACGTAGAGAAGTAATAGGGGGGCGGGTGTCCGAAATCGCGGAATGTCCTATATAGACATCCTAGATTAGGCAAAAGCGCATATGCCAGAGGAGGGAGACGAGAAGAAACAGAACTACTAGAGGGGATTGAGAGAGGTGATTATGAGAGGGAACCGAGAGACCAAGAATGAACAAACAGAACCGAAACCAGTTCGTACGAAAGCTCATTCTGTTTTACTTCGCTTGCCCTTGCCCTTTCCAGTGGCTTTGCTGCGACCCTCGCCTTTCCCATTGGCCTTGCTATCGTCCTTCTTCTTGTTATCAGCCTTCTTCCTAGACTTAGTCTCGCGAGTAGCCCGTACAGCAGTAGCCTGGGGAGCCTGAGACGCGGAGCCAGAGCCACCAGAGTTATCAGTCGCAGCCGGAGCAGCAGCCCTGGGGAAAGCAGAACGCGTCCTTCGAGCAATGCAATCGCCAGCCGGTCGAGTGATCGCAACAGGAACAGCAACACCAGGAGCCGCAGCAGGAAAAGCCTGAGCAAGGGTAGCAGTGCTGCCGGCACCAGCGAGTCCAGAGGGTCCAGCCTCAATTCCACAGAGGTGCGAAATAGACATGACTTCCCGTTTGGGAGTCGACACCGTACGCGGAGGGATGACGATAGTGCAAGGCTTCATCCTCTTACTTGGGGAGCCCTGCGAGTCCGCATCGGCAGCCTGAGCCTCGTCGACTTCATCTTCCTCGCGAGCGCGTTTCTTGCCTTTACGATCGGTGGTGGTGTCCTTGGTATGGGTGCGTTTGGCCTTCCTGGTGGGACGGGGGCCCGCATCCGAAGCGATGGGTTGGTTGCCAGAACCGTTGGCATTGTCGACTTCATCTTCATCCCGAGCACGCTTCTTACCTTTTCCAGAGCCTGTAAGAGCAGGGGAAGGCGCAGGAGACGGGTAATCAGAGGATAGAGGCGTCAGAGGAGAAGAAGAGATGTCAGAGTATACGTCGGGGGAAGGAGCTGCCTCGCGAGCGAAAGGTGCGAGCTGAAGCGAGCCTGTAGTGGCCATAGCATTGTTACGAAGCTTTCGATCTGCCTCGAGCGACTCGGCATTCAAGTTGGGGGTAGCGGAGAATCTTTGGTTCCGCTCTGAATCTACAAGAAATGCGACAGAAGAGTCAGTAACGCCGGCAACCAAAGAGAATAGCGAGGAATAGTACGCACAAACATCAAGTGGGGATCCTGGAGCACTGAAACGAGAACCGTTGCTGACTGGTGACGTTTCTACGGTAAAGTCAGGCCCGATGTACACAGCTCCCTCCCGTTTGAGGGGTTTAGGCTGTCTTGTGCCTGTTTCGCGATCGATGATTACCGCGTTCTCTCGTCGAAGAGGCCGACCATGAGGGACTGCGGGGCCCGAGGAGCCATTGACTGCGTTGCCTAACCTGGAGGGGCCTGCGGTGGGTTGAATAGGGAGTGACATCTCGGGGGTTATGTACACAGCACCCTCGCGTTTCAGAGGTTTGGACTGTCTTGGGCTCGCTTCATGGTCAGAGACAACCGCGTTCTCTCTTCGAAGAGGCCTGCAATATGGGATCGCGGGCCCCGAGGAGCCATTGGCTGCGTTGCCTAATCTAGAGGGCCCTGCGGTAGGTTGAATAAGAACACTTGCTGACGAGGCATGAAGATCCGATGAATAGTTATCGTTGGCTGCGGAAGACGGTCCAGCACGAGTGGGAGGGGTGGATGTCAATGGGGTAGTGGAGGTCTTGGTGTTTCCGTTGGTCTCGATATGAAGTGAGGCCCTTGTGGCAGACTCGCGATCGAAGTGGTAAGATCTAAGGAGATAGCGGGTTTAGCCTGAACGCTTCGTCGACAGAATCGGCTGGACTTACTCTTCGTCTAGTTGGTCTCCGTAGATTTCGCCTAGTCTTTCATATATCTCGCGGCTGAGTGTGACACGTTAGCACCGAGGGAGTATGAGAAGAATGTGGGTAACTCATGAAGGACCTACCTTCGGTCAAGCACGCGTCCATCTCCTGTTACTTCTGGAAACCCGGGAGCCACACAACGAGCGAAAGTGGTATATACTTCATCTTCCGGACGCGGGCTTGAACCAGAATGCTTGCGGAATTTGAGGAATTCTTTGGAAGCTTCCTGCGTGTTTTGCATGGTTTCCTGGAGCCAAGAGCGGGGGGATCGAAGAAGTGTGGAAATTGAAGGGAGGAGTGGCTTCGTCATTGAGGGTGAAAATGGTGGGGAGTCAATGGATCGAAATGGGAATGGGGGTCGTGGTTGGTGTATACCCATTCCAGAGAGCCCATTTATAAACCAGGGTTGTTATGGCTTGGACAACGAGCTGCATAGAGAATGAGGCATTGTTCGAGGCCGTGCTTTGACTGTGGCAATTGTCCAAAGCCAGATAGGCTGGTCAATGCCACAGACCAAGCGCACGAGGCGTCTAGCAACAACCTGGTGTGCTTTGTCCTCCTGGGAACCGGGCGTTGTTCACCGTTGTTGATTCGTGCCACCGCAGCTGCTTAGCGATGAGATAATCAAGGCTCGTGATAGAGACAACCAACACAATCGACTGACTGAGCACGTCTCGTGAAGCCAACAACGAGGTCGAAAACAATGCGGCGATGTGGCGGCGGCTTGTCACACGGGCTGACCCCGCCTGCACCTCCGCCGCCACAGAACCGCCACAGGACGATTCCGGTCAAGCGTGCTGATGGCAGCATTGATTGGCAGACCCCTTGCGCCAGAAGGCTCCGATGTTACGAGCGGCCCACTAATCGTCTGCGTGACTCTCGAGCGGACTCGAACAAATTGCAAACGGCGCGAATAAGCACGTCCATCACTGAATTTAGTAAAACACAGGGACCAACTCTCAAGATCTCATGACGCTACTTGCGAAGGTATTGCGTGATCGGTCGCGTCCTGGCTTGGTCGCCCTGGAGCACGCAATATCTGTCGAGATATAAAGGAGGCATACTGAAAGGCAACATTCACCACCAACCCATACGCCCTCTCAGACTCTAGAATGTCCCAATTCCACAAGTGCGTGCTTAATTGCATCTCATTCTCTTAACCTCCCTCACAATCGACCTATGCAGAGAGCCCGAGTTTGACACCATCCAACTTCACGGAGGACAGGTCCCCGATCCGACTACTAATGCTCGGGCAGTCCCTATCTACGCCTCTACTAGCTTTGTGTTCAACGACTCCGCTGTACGTCCCATCTCTGACCTGTGTCTCGATTTTACTCGCTCACGTCGTATTCCAGCATGGCGCCGACCTTTTTGGTCTGAGGTATGACGCCTCCGCTGCTCTCAGTCTAGTATCATCTCATCGCTGTTGATAGGGCTCTTGGAAACATCTACTCGCGCATTGGTAACCCAACGGTCGACGTCTTCGAACAGCGAATTGCGAAGCTCGAGGGAGGTGTTGCTGCCGTCGCGACCTCGTCCGGTCAGGCTGCCCAGTTCTTGGCCATTGCCGCCATTGCTGGAAGCGGTGATAACATCGTCTCCACGTGAGTATGCATGCTACTCTATCTGCCATACGTGCTTCTGACATCTGGGCGCAAACCTAGGTCATATCTCTACGGTGGAGTACGTCATTCTTCCTTTTTGATGATCTTTGATGGCGTATTGACATCTTTATCAACATCGCTAGACCTACAACCAGTTCAAAGGTACGCACCTTCCCTACCGAGCCAGAGCCCGAACTGAACAGGGTTGCGCACAGTCACATTCAAGCAATTCGGTATTGGTGTCAAGTGGGTAACAGAGACAACACCAGAAGCGTTCGCAGCTGTTATCGACGAACGCACCAAGGCCATCTACGTTGAGAGCATTGCCAACCCCAAATATAACCTGAGCGACATCCCTACCCTGGCCAAGGTACGACAATTTCATGATCGACATGCTTCTCTTATATTTGATCTGATCTTTTATAATTAACTTCCCCCGATAGGTGGCTCATGATCATGGCATCCCCCTTATCGTCGACAACACCTTTGGTGCCGGCGGCTACATCATCCAGCCTATCAAGTACGGTGCCGACATCGTCGTGCACAGTGCTACCAAGTGGATTGGTGGCCACGGTACGACGATCGCTGGTGTCATCATTGACTCTGGCAAATTCGACTGGACCAAGTCTGGCAGGTTCCCTGGCTTCACCGAACCCGCTGAGGGCTACCACGGGTTGAAGTTCAGCGAGACATTCGGTCCTGCTGCCTTTGCCGTCAAAGTCCGAACTGAGGTACGTCGCGTTATAAGCAGTTTAACCAAACCAGGACTTTAATCAATCCTTTGAACAGCTCCTCCGTGACCTTGGACCAGCACTCAACCCCTTCGGTGCCTTCTTGCTCCTGCAAGGATTGGAGACTCTTAGCTTGCGTGCTCAGAGGCACAGCGACAATGCTCTCGCTCTCGCTCGGTGGCTCGAGCAGCACCCTCGCGTGTCCTGGGTCTCGTATCTCGGTCTCCCCTCGCACGGCTCGAATGCCCTCGCCAAGAAGCTCCTCCGCACCAACGCTTTCGGTGGTGTCTTGTCCTTCGGCGTGAAGGGTGATACCAAGACCACTTCAAAGGTGGTTGATAGCCTCAAGTTGGCTTCTAACCTCGCCAACGTCGGTAAGTGTCGTCCTTCCCTCTCCCTTGAAAATGAGAGGGTTCTCACCTGCGTCCCCTTTTACTTCCCTAGGTGACGCCAAGACCCTCGTCATCCACCCCGCCAGCACCACCCACTCTCAACTCACCGACGAGGAGCAGCTCAGCTCAGGAGTAACACCCGACTTGGTCCGTGTCTCCGTCGGTATCGAAGACATCAAGGATATCATCGCCGACTTTGACACGGCCTTGAAGATCGTCTTTGAGAGCTCGGCTGAGTAAATATCCTTTTTCTTCTGAGGCCAGTAGCGACTCCGCGTTGATCGGTTGGGCACCCCCTCTATACAGAGGGTCACCTTCAGATGATTCCAAAGTTAAGACTGTTGCGAAGGAAGAAGATACTAGTACGAGCGCTGTGGCCAAGAAGGAGAAAAAGAAGGAGGTTGAGAATGGGGTGTCTGCGGAGGAGTCGTCGAAAGATGGGGAGAAGAAGAAAAAGAAGAAAAAATTGAACCGTTGTGTTATTATTTGAACTGGTGCGATGGACGCTATTGTATACCTCTTTTCTCTCTCTCTCTCTTTTATTTTGGACGAGCATTTACTGTGATGTTTGGGTTAAGATGTAATTTAATATTACAAGCGGTTCACTAGTTCCTCGAACATGATGGCATGAATGATATTTTAGTAGCTAGTTTGGTGCGTATGCCACTCGTTGCGCTTGCTTTTCTCCCGTAGACCGGTGACAGTCGCTCTACGAGCGCAAGCGAGCTCCAACGATTCTTGCCACCTTCCATCTTCATCCTCCGGCTGATCACCAGTCTAGTTCTCCCAACCCTGTTGACTCCAGAGGGCGGCCCACCGATAGTCAAAATCGACCATACTCCAGATAAATTGGATTGAACACGGTGTGCACAAAATAACCAATGTTCCCGCCATGTTTTTAATCGCACTGTGCTTCTAAGCGAAGTATAGGGTCCGTCTACAAGTAACATTATCCTCATTCGGTAATGATGTTGTTCTGGCATGCGTAGCATAGTACCTCGTGGGTGTAGTGCGAGCTGTGGCCATTGAGCAGTAGAATTTGGGGTTGGCCTGCAGCTTTGTACTTTGTTTGGTGGTCAAAGTTGTGCTCAATCCACTGTCCAGCCAGTTCTCCATCTGTCCACCCATTTGGCAAGCATGTGATCCTAAATTCATTAATCAGGTGAGTATTTCTTTGGATCATGGTTAAACCGCCTACATTGCCTTCAAAACATTGTTTTCTCCCCACTTCTTCATGATATTCTTGCCCTTGTAGATGATCATTGGTTGGAGGACTGACCCATCAGCACAGATGGTGACAAGAGCTGTTACGTTTTCACAATTTGCCCCTCCTTGCTTGTGTTGCATCTTGGTACAAGAGGTTTGCTCCAATGTGTCTGAAGCTCAGCCTCGTGTCTGTCTAGGAGCGCCCAAATCCACTGCTTTCCCAGCTCCTCATCTGGCCAATGCATTGCACATAGAATTGTGTTGCTGTAAATGATGATGGCTTTGTGATTGAGCAGGAATCCTTGATCTGTGGATTCTTTGGTGAAATCAACAAGAATGCGCACTTGAGCAATAGTGAGCTTCTGCTGTGATGCTGTATACTCCGCCTGGGTACCATGTCCATTGACCCAACATACTAGAGTGTTGTGGTTGACTTTGAAGAGGTCCACAAAGTAACAAAGGCCCCTGGGTTTTTCCGCAGTATCCTGGTGGTCTCCTGTTCATGCCGGTATGCTACAGTCGCATTTTTGTATGCCTCCTCTTTTTGTTCTCACAAACACTGCTTCTTGACACAGTCAGACTTTGTGTGGAAAACCATAGGTGTACAGATTGGCGCAATGTGTCGCAGAAGCAGGGTAGATGAGGTAAAGGCAGGTTGACATGGGCAAGTGTGGGTGCGATGCCAGTGCAGCACCCTGCCGCCTGTCACACTGCACAAACTCGTGTCTATCTTGCACAGTTCTGGCCCAGTTTCTCTGCTTTTTGGTGTTTCACATGTATAAATAACAGATATTTGCTTTAACTAGAAAGATAACAGAGGAATTTTGATGACTACCTCAGAATTTGCGAAATAAAATTTGATTTCCCCAAATTTCACCATGTGTGGGCCACTGATGGGTTGGTATCTTCTCCAAATCAGATTTATTCTACTCAATATTTTGATATCACATGGGTATAACATGCAGCCAATCTACTACCAAGTTTGAATGCAATTGGACAAGAATTGCGCTGGAAAATTGGCTTTGTATCAAGTGCAGGTTGTGTATCATTGTTACGGGTAATGCCTGATTATTGTCAAACCATCCTTACTAAACCTCCTTGCCTTCTTTTTCAATAAGTCATACTTACTTTTTCTTCTTTCTTTGTTCTGTTGTTGATTGCGCTTAAATACCAAGTAACTACAAAAACATCTTACTATTCAAATCTTTGTATTATTAGATTACAGTTGTTGATAAACTTTGGAGTATTGTTGCGTTTTGAGGGCGAATGGAAGCACATCAGTCAAAGCACAAAGGAATGATCCAAGTCTCAGTAACTTGGATCACCTTAACTCCCAGGCATGCCAAACATTTGATACCGAGGACTTTCTGAATTAAACATATTCTCGGCATCACTCAGAACTTCTCCAAGCTTTGAAAGCTTTCTACATACAGCGGGAACCTTCTATTAGTTTGTTGAAAGGACTCCATCTCTCTATTCTCTTCCAGTAGTGATTTAGTTACAGATACATAAAGGATAGCTAGTCATTGCAATAGGACAGTTCATTAATTCATTCCTTCAATCCCGCAACTGTGTAAAGCTTCGCACTGCACAAATTTGCCTAGTTAAAGTGTCACGCTAACCAGCAAAACAGTTGGACAGTCAGAATCGATCCGTGAACTACTTACTCAAAACTCATCACCCTTGATTGTTAGCTTGAATACGGAACAAGTAACCTTAAGTTTCTCTGTGTATTCATAGGAATACACCAAAGGTAAAGGAAAGCAAACCATCCTTTACAATCATATGACTGTGGTACACTGTAATTCCAAGGCATTTTTGACTTAGGTACTACGGGGGGTCGTTGCATGCCAAGACAGTGCTTCTGGCATCTGCATCCATCACTCCAGCCGCTGTTTTCCATCTTCAAAAATGCCTTGGAACTTGCTGTGCGGCGCATCGGCCACTCCACACAAGTTAATGAAAGGTGGTACCAATTGGTCATAAATAAGTATGCAGTCTGCAAGGCTCTTCTGATCTGAGCCGTGCTTGGAATTTGATTGAAAGTCCTTTCTACTTCTCAAAGGGTATTTCAAGCATATTACAACAAATGCATGATATTTGAAACACTAATAATACAAGCAAATCAAATAAGGAAGTTCTGCAAGGGGTTTATGAGATTATCAGGGCAAAATAAAGAAAGATAACAACAGTTAGTTGAAAGGAAATAATTCAAGGTTTTTACTAATAGAAGAGAGTTTGCAAAAGAATAGGTAGCAAGTCTGGGATATACTATAACACTGTCTCTTAAAGCTAGCAAAAAAATCTTAGAGGAGCAAAAATTCACATATATGAACATGTACTCACTAGCCTCACTACTGTGGTTCACAATAGATAAGAGTCAGAGAAGCACAGGCGGTGGGTGCATATGGTACACACAGTCACATATATATTGGTCAAACAGTATGGAAGAATTCTTCAAAATTGACCTTGGTTCTCTTCCCCAATGTGATTATGCACTCCGAATGATCTTGCTGTAATGCCCACAAAGCTTGAACAACTTTGTTATGCTTGTCTATGTTCCAGAAAGTTGACTCTTCGCCCTTTATTTGGTGTGACATCAGAAACTTGAAGACTGCATAGTCAAGGTCCTGGGGCCAGGAATCTGGAGTTTGACCTAAAAAGTGAACCAGACTGGCTTCCAACGAGGATACAAGATGAGTAACAGCCTGTTGGATGAGAGGTTCGCTCTTGAAAATGCGGAGCGATGACCCGCGTACAAGCAGGTTGAAATGGCCACTCTTGTATGCAGGTGAGGTATCAATAATGAGAGATTCGCAAGAAGCAAGGTCATCAATAGAATTTTGAAGGACAAGTGCTTTTATTGAGCAGGCTAGAAGGTCAATTGAAAGCAATTTCCTCATGGTTTCGAGATATTCAGCATGGGGTAATTCGGAGGTTGCCACATAAAAGAGGATTGGCCACACTCTCACAGCAAAACGGTAGTGGTCTGTGTCTGTTTCGCTTTGTGATGTCATCTTTGACATGCAGTCCAGACATCCGTCCAAGATACGTCGGTATCCGTTCTGTTGGTCGATGGCAAACTCCAACGAGAGACGGGAGTTGTGAAGGAAGTCGGAGAATGAAGTATGGATGAATGGGGAGAAGTGGGTTTTTCTATCGTCAGGTTTTCCTGTACCTGACAGGCGGAGCACTGCATGTAGAGGTCGAAGGGCTCGAAATCCTTGCCCTGGGACTCGTCCGGCTAGACGGTCCAGGACAGCTACGGCTCGGCGGACATCGACGTTCGGATGGAAAAGTTCTGCGCACTCGTAGAGTTCTGCGAGCACTTCAATCATGAGTGGGCGATTGCTCTTAGGGCAAGACTGCATGATATGCATGTAGAGTGCGTTGAGGGAGGAGAAAGGTGACGAGTGCGCCAGGTCAAAATTACCATAGGCGTAACTTTCGGGGAGCCTTTCCAGGAGCTTCCGTGGGTCATCGTATGGGTTATCGATATGTCGGATAATGGTGGAAGCATACAGCATGTGCCCGTTCGTCCTCTGAACAAAGGTCTGAACCACCCACTCGCCAGGCCACTCCTCATCCCCTCGCTCTGGTGTTCCGTCACCTCGAATACGCGCCGCAATGCGAGATAGTTCCGCCCGAATATATGTCTCCGTGTCTTTCATATGATCCCCAACGGCATATAGATCCACCGCTTCCACAATGCGCTCAAATGACGCGGACTGCATGTGCTGCCCAATCCACGCCTCCGGCCTGCTGAGAATGAGAAAGGAAAGGGGAAGTCGATGGGATTGGAGGTTGTGAATGATGTCGAGGATCCGAATCTGGACCTTTTCCTGGTCTTCAGCGTATCGCCTGTCCACCGTATACTCCTGATCCGAGTTGATGCATTCGTCGAGGCCGTCAACGATAACCAGCCGGTTCGGCATATTCTCCAGCTCTCCGAGAGCTTTGAATGGCTCGACAATCAGCTTCATGAGCTGAACCTCCAGAGTCTTCCTGAGAATCATTGGGTTTCGCTTGACAGCATTCTCAATGTGGGGAGTGAGCTCGGGGACCGACATGGCGAGCTGGTAGGCGATCGTGATGATGAAGCGTGCAGGGGAGTTTCGCTCGGGGGACGTCCTCCAAAAATGAAACGTGGCTCCGAGAGGACTGAAATCGAGGCCCTCCACCTCTTCCAGCAGTTTGGAGATGGTCCCAGCGATGGCAGTCTTGCCGTATCCCGCAGGGGCGTGTACCCACATGATCGGCTTGTCAGGCCTGGTTTGAAAACCATACCAATCCTTGATTCGAACGATGACGACCTCGCGAGTTCCAGGATGGCACATGGGGGGCGGATATCGCTCGTCTGAGTCGTGCATGGCTCCTGTGGCAGCATGCTCGTATAAGAATTGGAGAGCTAGGGTGCGAACGTCCATCAGTTCAGGTTTTCCGACTTCTATCACAGTGACTTACTTACCATCAATCCCGGATACATACGTGTTGAAGGTTGTGTTCTTTGCTACGAAGTTCCTCGCGTTTCTGAAGTACGACGCCCCCGACATGGTGGTAACTGCACATGAGTGGCGACATTGACATGCGCCCTTTCACACCATTTGTGTGGCTATGCATGATGTTTACAGTCGTTTGCAAAACAATCTGCACAATTCGATTTCTTGAGCGTGCAAGCTAACCGTGACACCTGGGACACACACCAAATGTGGTGGAGTGACCTAGACACCAAATCTCAGCTCAATGTTCAAGTATCATGTCTCTTATTTAGCAAATGTTCATATACATTATACCAACTCTGCATCATGCATTTGGTACATCCTTGAAGCACTGGACATTGCTCATCACTGGTCACATCAACCTGTCAAAAGACGGGAGGAGAGAAAATCGCGCAGCTAGCTATACAAACGACTGCAGGTTAGGGAAACAATCTCTCTGAGGCGGTGCCGACCACCCCCTTTGATCGTGACTCCCTTCTTCCAGTTTATGTCCCATCTTTTTGCGAGACTCTGGTGCATGTACTAAATTGCATGACAACGAGAGGAACGTGTATTGAACGTGTACCAAAAAAAANGTCTTTGCCAAGTGCGAATGTTCCTGCCCAGTCACATTAGATGTCGTCAAAGTTGCGCTCAATGGGCTGCTCGGATTGTAAGTTGGGAAGATCTCTTGGAATCCGGTCGTGAGCAACAACTACACGAAGATCAGCGTTGCCTCGACAAATGGTTTCGATGCCATCTAGTCGTTCTTCGAAGAAGGAGGAGCTTGTATCGACCCAGATGGCGAGAATGTGCAAGCAGGGTGGGCAGGCCGAAATGGCATCCCGAACAATTTCCACAAAGTCAGGTGATTCAAGGCGGAGGTCAAGGGAGAGATGAGTGAGATGCTTGAGCTGCGGCAGTCAGTCCCAACTCCAGCCATGCCCATCTTCCCAGATAACTTCCGGATGGGTGACGTCTTGGAAGATTGGATGATTAAATGTGACGTTCGACTTCCAAGAACATATCTCCAATTATAGAGAGACGGTTGGGCGCAAGGCGAAGCGAGATAAGGAATTCCTGGGTTTCTATACTTCTTCCAAAATTCCACAGCGCCAGCGTTCTCAGCCCCCGATAGGCTTCAATGAAGAATGACATGGTGTCATGCGGGAAAATGCTCTGCGCCGGATCCGATAAGCACGACGACTTTGACATGGGTGGCAAAGAACTCCTGGGATTTGCTAGAGTCTGGATCGACGAGTCTAGGAAACCGGGTTCATAAAAATTCAATAACGACGGGGTCAGATGGAACTCACCTTGAGATTTGGGAACAAGTGAAACTGTGCAATGTCATTGCCTGGGTCTGATGAAATGATCCTCCAACAGTCTGGCAATTTGCGGGCACCTCTCAACAAGAAAGGCCTCCATTTGCCCAGGAGTTCCGCGGCGCGCTCTTTGAAAGGATCCATCTCCGTAGCTTGACCACTCTGACCGTCCGTCGTCTCGATAAAGTACCGTAGCATTCCTGGTACGTCCCACAGCTATAGATTGAAAAAACGCCACGATGGGTTAACGCCAGATTCATAGACAAAATGAACGCTTACGATTAAGGCATCAGTATTTGCGTATTGACTCAAGTCGATGCTCTCTAGCTCTTGTATCTCTTTGTCACAATTCCGCCACAATCATTGGTACTCTTCTACATCCGGCGGGGGAGGGTCGTATAAGCGCTGGTATCGCCGATTGCAAAAGCTGGCTTCAAACTTTGAAGCCAGATCGTATAGTTCGCCTAAAGGGCGGAGGGAAACACTGGCGGAGATATCTTCTCCTATTTTCACCTGGTCCGTGACTTGGTTTTGCCACATACTTGAGAGTATCGGAGTGTCGACTCTTCGCCCGATGCACAATAGCGTGACATCCTCGAGTGCGCTGTAAGAGGTATCTTCGGCATCGAAACCCAATGGTCTTGACGAAATTGCTCGCATAAGAACAAAAAAAACCTCTCTATCGCTACTTCCAGCGATATAGCGCGGAAGCCATTGGATGTGCAGCGTCCTCAACGTCGAAAGGAGACTCGGACTCGGCTGAGGCACTGTGATGGGGTCCAGGATCAATTTGTGTAGGAACCCCATGTCAACGAAGTAGAGCGCCAAGTGGGAGAGGTTGGGAGATAAAGAGAGAATGTCGAAGAAACCGCTGCTGCCTATATCCAGCACATCGGAACCGATGGCTTTGAGACGTTGTAAAGAGCATCCCGATCGGCGGAGCATCTCCTTGAGAGTGCCGGTCAACGCACTTGACGATCGATCAGGTACCTTGGAAATCTCAAGAGAGGTTAGGGAGGGGAGGTTCATGAGGTCCAAACATGATAATAGAAAGGTTGGAGGATGGTCAATACCGAGGTGCAATTCCGTCAGCTTTGGGAGGAAAATGGTCTTCATCGGTGGGAGTGCGCGGAACGGGCTGCAAGTGCAACTCAATCTTCGTAGATGATCGGGCCTGGCCGCAAACAAATCTCCACACCACCTATTCAGGGATTTTGAATAAGTCACGAACACCTGCAGTTGTGACCACGGGACGTCGCTTTTGAAGATTTTGGGAGACCTCCGGCGCAACAAGGGCTCGATGAATCCCAATTCTTGCAGTTGAGGAGCTTCAGAGAAGCAATCGATATGGACTTCGTTCGTATCGGAGTCTGGCTGAGGCTCTCGGTCGGACTGAGATACATGGATCTTTAGACTTTGAAGGAGCGGTAGCTTTCCCTGTACCAGTAAATTCACCACAGAATCAATGGGAAGGGTTAAGTCAACCGCTCCCCATCGATGACAATTATCTGTAAGAAGCTGAGGGGTAGCTAGAGCCAGTTGGCAAAGACAATGGTTCGTCTTCAATCTGTCCCAAATTCTGGCTGGGATGGAACAGTACACATCCAATGGTACAGCACCAGCCCGGGAGAGATGCAGCTTCAAACGGGCGGCGTTTTTCCGAAGCTGTTCTTCGGTCTGTGTATCATCTATGACCACGGGGGGAAGTTCGGCCCAGGCGGTACGGTGGCTCAACCCCGCTAATCGCCACCGTTTGGAGACAGTGCAGAAGGAATCTCTATCCTTGTTCGAGATGTCCAATCCGCCGTCGTCGCTCCAGCGTGAAATCACAATTAACGAGAGTATCTGTTGCAAAATTCCTCTGAGAAGAACCTGAGGGAAGAGAGCACAGACCGTTGGATTCGTATAGCTTCGAGGCACTTCCTGGCAGGTTCCGCGATCCCAACGCCGTCTCGGTGCTGGAAGTCTTCGCTGGTAGGCGCTCGACCAGTGTTTCCATAAAACTCGACCTCGAGCTTCTCGAGCTTCTCGATAATCTTGGGCTTTTGGTTGTAGGGCGGAGGCTCATTACTCCTGAAGATCGCTTCAAGAGTTGCCGTGTACTCGTCGTTCGTTGACTCCATCAAGTTGAATGGTCAAAAGCTCATTAGTTTATCTGTATTGTGTTTTGATGAAGCAGGAAAGCCCATGGTTACCTTTGGACGCGATAACACGAGAATGCGCGCCGAGGTCTGTTCGTCTTCAAGTCGAACGTTGAAAGTTGAGGTGTGGTGTATTACCGATTTGATCGTTCGAGTCACCACAGTTACATAAAACGAAGGCTCAACGTGCTCCGTGCTCGGACCATTACGTGGGTGAGGAGAGTTTGTAGCCTGCGCCTACGATGTCTTCAAACGTATCGTCGATGCTGAGGCCGATAGAGACAGCTCACGAAGGTAACGACGAATTGGATGTCGGTTATGCACACCACGTTGGACCGGGTCCCTTCGTGTGAGAAATCGCCTTCGATTTCCAATTTATTGTTGCGACATAAGGATCCTAAATCATTACAAAGGACTAAATGCCATGATAGCACACGAAGAATATCAACCAGAAGAGTTACCCAAGTTATAGAAGCGCCTTCCTCGAGTTCGGCTTACCTTTCCCAATATCCTTGTCAAAAAAACCTTTGAAATCCCAAAACTCTGCATGCTCTCCTTCCCTAACCCTCCCCAGCCGCTCTGCAGTAACCTCGGCAGCTCGAAGGAATACCGTCCCATCGAGATACTCGGCACCGGCTAAGTCAAGGGGGATCGGTTCCTCCCCACCTAACGTGCTACTACCCTTAATACCCTCCGCTCCCCATCCCATACCTAATCCAGCACTCGCAGCGTCGGCTTCAATCGAAGGATGATTTTGGCTCCCAGTCCCGGACGCTGCTTGGCTCTGAGTTTTCGCGGAGCAAAACCTCCTTGTCCCAAATGCCCCAGCCCAATTCGACAAGGACCGTTGAGTCTTCGGGACGTGTTCGTCTGGGTGTACGACACTTGTTTGGATAATGGGGAGCCAAGGGTCCGGGTTCAAAGCTTTCTGAGAATCGGGTGAAGGCAGGGTGCTTTTGTCTGGGTGCGGCTGAGGTCCGACGGGTTGAAGCTCTTTCATCGTTTGGAAACCGACAATGTCGAGGTCTGGACAGCCTCGGAAGACGTACAATGCCAGCGCATTCGTTAGGTAAGCTCGTAAAAAGCGGGCTTGGGAGGCTGGGGAGATGTAGGCACAGATTGATGGGATGAACACGGAGGAAGTGACCAGGTGCATTCTAGAGCGAGATATTAGAAGCGGTGTTAGAGAGTGCCGTTACCACCAAACGAAAGGGAGTTCTACGCACAAGAAGAAATCAGCATTGAACACTGCGTCACTGCCATTATCGTTCTTTCCTCTCTCCGTCCACCCTCCAATCCCGAACATGACAGCCACGAGGAAGGCTAGCTCCTCAATCTTCCCCTCCAGGTACCTCTTATCCTTACCCAACCTCACCACATCCAACTTCCACAACCCCGAATACTGGAGAACAGTCTCCGCATGCTCCCCAATACGCTCATCAATAGCGTCTCTCTTGTCAGCGTCCGGAACCGGCGTGGCAAACCGCTCATCTTTTGAAACCCAACCCAAAATATCAAGGGCATGAGGATCCTTGCCCTTGACGTGATCTTGGAGGTGAGAAAACTCTTCAGCGTGGTAGGGCTTTTGTGAGGGAATAGTGAGGTCAGCCTGCTTCCCGGAGTCTCCCATGGGAGAAGACCTATGGAGGATTTTTGATTCGAAAGCGGCATCGAGCTTCGATACGGTATTACCAAGAGCATCGTGTAAAGCTTTACCGGCAGACTCGGCGAGTCCATTGAGGGTGCTGTACACTGAGCTGTCAAAAAGGTGAGCAGGAACCAGAGATACGGTAGCGTCTGAGTGGACAGCAGTTTGAGCGAGCCCTGAGTACAATGTAAGTACGGATAACACTGGGATAGGGAGAAAAGCGATACCTTCAGCTATCATACCAGGTAAACCGAACTCGAGACCATACCCGGTATGAATGAGAGGATGAACAACGCCAGAAAAGAATCGTGCGAGCATATGTGGCTGGGGAGCGTCTTCATCAAATAAACCTTCTTTCACACCGACGTTGGCAGACGGAGAGAACAGATACTCCTCCAAAGTATGGTTGATGCCGTGATCTCTCAACGAAGCTTCGAAGAAGTCCATGTAGGCACGATAGTATCTGGGACGTTGCTCGATCACTATCTGGAATGAGTGGAAGGAAGTTGGAGGGACATACCGTTCATCACCCAGATGCTCGTTAAAGTTATCGTTAGTGATCCTGCCTGGAGGTACGAGTTGAGGTTTCTCGTAGCCACAGTCCTTTTCGTAGCCTGCGCGAATGACGTCTCCATCTGCACCCAGCGACCAGAGTGCTAAAGACCGGTGCGGTGCATGGCTACAATTCGCGATATTAGCTCGCAAAATCAACACTCGAATGAAATAAGCTCGACGTACTTGTGAAAATGTTGTTCGTTGAAGAAGGTATGCCAGTGCCCATGGTTATGTTTCAGAACCTCGAGAAGCACCTCGGTCGAGGACGGCGACACTCCAGGCCAGTGCCGTGGCGAGAGGTCAGAGGGAGGGCGAGAAGGATTTGGAAAGAGCAGATTAGAGGACGGCGACATTGTTATAGACAATGTGGTTGGTATGTGAGAGTACGCTGAATCTGTCGAAGGGATGAGCAATGCGTTAACGTCATCCACTCTCAGGATTCGGATTGGTGGAGCACCAACATGGGTCCCCAATACGGCAATGGCACGGGGAATCGGCGGAGAAAATGTCCAGAAATCGAGCAATGAGTTGGACGGGGACGAGATAGCGTACAAGCGTAGCGGCAGGTCGTAAAGAACGGTGAAAAAGATATTCTTTACCTACGAACGGTTCAATATACGTGACGCAGAACATTTCAGAGTTCCAATAACCATTCAGTCTCGATACACATACCATGATATCGACCGGTGAATCTAGGGTGACGCGACCCGTACGAGGACGAGTGTTTGTATGAGCTTGCAGATGATTGGTGGTTGTAACGATGAGACTTGCGATCAGCAGAGAGAATGTCCAGAGACCTAGTAATGAATTAAAACCAAACGACGCAATTGGGTACACGGGTATCATCGTCAAGAAAAAGCAGCAGGGTCGTGAAGAACGGCCAGGAGATATCGTTCATCTGTGTACATTTTAGTATCGAAAACTTACACGGAACATCCAGAAGGCTATAGAACTGACCAGGGGATATCATAAGTTCGTGACGCTTGGTCCGTATCCGAAGAAACTTGACTTCATCCTAAGAATAGCACCAGATCAGCCTTCCAATGTGGTTGAGGATACGTGCGATCCCACTCACCGAATCGTCTCCTGACGCAGGGACAGAATCATCTCTCCTGACTTCATCCAAACCAGATTGCACGCTTTCCACGATCTTGGCTACAACAGCAGCGTATCTCTTCCCTTGCTCGCCTTCGAAGACCACACCAGAATGCCGGATAATGCTAGGGTGGCTTCCCCTCGCTACAAGCAGGTAGCCTAGAACCGTTCGGTGGGAAGAGAGCAATGCAAGCTTCTGCTCTAGCTCAGGGGACATGGACGATGAGGCATTGGAGGCGGGTGCTTGAGCTGGCTGGGTATTGGCGGTTATGCTGATAGACGCGGGTCGAGTTGTCGACGAGAATGCTGAAGCTGTACGGGTGGCCTAAGCAAGCAAATCCTAAGAATTTCATTGCGTAAAGGGTAAATTCACGTACCATGCTGTTAAGAGGCGGATCTGGGCTGCTTTGTCTGGCGCTAGCAAGGTGTTCATCGTGGTGGTTTGCAGATGTTTGGCTGCGTCCTTAGTCTCAAGCTCGCTGGGGTTAGGTCTGTGGAGGGGTCAGGGGCTGCTCTTGAGCGCGAGCCAGAGCAGCGAGAGAGGTTTGCCAGTTTCCTTTTGTCCTCGTTATTACCACGAACTTGACGTCTCTGGTCGTGTCGAGCCCAGCTACGAATATAATGACCCCTCACTTCTGCCCAGCATTTCTCAGTATTCTGTTGAGGCCACTGCGCAGCAGAAGCAGTGGCTCGTGGGCTATTTATAAAAACCTCTTCGTCATCACGATAACGGGCAGTGTCCGAACGTCATAACCAATTGACGTCCGTCCGAAGAGCTACGGATTCCAGGACAGAGCCGGAGTTCTGCAGTGGATTGGCTCCTTCGGTGTTCGACTGCGGACAGGCAGCACTGCTTTCGAAACACTACAACCCACACCTTAAACTTCAACTCGAACAGTCACTATCCCTTTCATGTCTGGATACGGAGGACACCCCACTAGACGCAGCTCTGGCTCGACGGCGGTGGAGGTCGGCTTGCACGCGTATCCCCTCAATCCTATACCGCATCAACACCACCATGATCCAAACAACTACGACCCGTATGACGACAGAGCGTCGATTCAAACGGCTGTCGCATCCAGCTCTGAAGAGGAGTCTTTTTACAAGTCGAAATCAAAGGAGACGCCTACTCGAATTGACGTCGAAGCGGTCGACTCGGATCCTCGAAGCGATGGGTTGCTGGGACGGACTCCGAGTCCGACGCCCAGCGAGCTCAAGGAACTCCAAACTGGTGCCATCGACTGGGCTGGTCTAAGGTCATGGAGATTTTGGTTTAGGAGAGAGTGGTTGTGTGAGTCTCAATCTCCCTATATACGCTTCCAAGTCTCGCGCTGAATGCCTTCATCGCTGCAGGGTATTATGTTGCTCTCGTTGTCATCATAGTCCTAACTGCACTCGTATCGGTCTACCACAAGGAAATAGTGCGAGCTTTGGAACCCGCAGCGAGATGGCTGCACGAGTAGGTGGACTTCCCTCAGCCCGCAACTTTGGCTTACCAGTTTCGCATTAGCACTCGGGGCGGATTCATGGTCCCAATTGCCGTCCTCTTCGTGATATCCTTCCCACCTGTACGTACCGGGATTACCCTCCGTGTCGTGTTGGAAACTGACTAACCGCTTGCACACCTTTCCGCAGTTATTCGGCCATGAGATCGTCGCCATACTCTGCGGCTTGGTTTGGGGTCTTTGGATTGGGTTTGCAATTGTGGCTGCTGGGACATTGTTGGGTGAAATCGGAAATTTCTAGTAAGTTTCCTACACAACCTATCTTCCCTGTCTTGTGAAAGGAAACTAATCTCGCCGCAGTGCGTTCAAATATTGCTGCCGTACCCGAGGCGCCAAGATGGAGCGAACAAATATCTCGTATGCTTGCCTAGCCAAAGTCGTTCGCGATGGAGGTTTCCGAATCGCTCTGATAGCACGTTTGAGTGCGATTCCTGGTCATTGTAAGTCCACTATGCATACCCCTTCAGGACAGCCGTTGACGTCATCTCCCCCCAGTCACGACTGCGATCTTTTCAACGTGCGGAATGGGCATCATTGTCTTTACGATCGCGACCCTTCTTTCGATGCCTAAACAAGTTATTGGGGTGTATTTGGGTGTCGTTTTGGAGCGGTCAGAATCCGGTATGCACGTTGGCCTCCCAAAACCTCGTAACGCTCCCTAACAGTTACTCTAGGGACAGGAGACAAACAAGAGAAAATTGTTACTAACGTCGTCTTGGCCCTTACCATTCTCATCACGGCCGTCGCAATGTGGTACATCCTCCGACAGATGAACAAGGTGAAGCCGCAGATCATATATAAGCGGCGCAAGGCTAGGTGGGTTACAACTAGCGCTCGAGCTCTCTACGTTGAGACTGATGTCGGACTTTCCATGATACGCAGGCAAGCCAAACTCAGTCGAGCTTCCTCAATCTCTCCCTCCTCTTTAAACAATCCGTACCTTTCGGCTTCTGGGAACGGGGCCCGAGTTATGGGCTCGGAAAGCACGATCGTGTTCAACCCCAACGACGACATCCGCAGCCCAAATTCGAAATTGGATTCGGCCACGATTCCATTAAAGCAGATCGACTTGTCGTCATCGCAGTCGACGTTGTTCCCACCTATAGAGGCTCCCCAACCCAGACGTCCAGTTTCACTGAGCCCAAGAACGTTTGTAGTTGCAAGTCGAAGTGCGAGTCCCGGAAGCACACCTGCGGGTACGGGTGTCCTCAATTCACCCATCGACAGTAGTACCAGGTCGCCGCCATATGATTCTTACTATAGTAGGTCCGGGATGAGAGAGGAGGGGATGGATGACGTAGGATGGGATACGAGTGCTGAGTCGCATCGTAGTAGGGTATAGGATGGACCGCCTTTGGACGTCCCAATGAATCAGGGGAGAGGGGAGTAGGAGATCGAAGAGATTCGCTCATGCTTTGGACAAATCTATGATACCCGCATTATATTAGTATTAGTAGGAGATCTGTAGTACATTCAGCCAGTTATTGTGCAGTTTTTTTATCAGGACACTAGATGTATCCTATCCCATTTGAAAAGTTCTTGATTGTGTTTTCTATTTCTTTTTCACCGGTGGTGTTTTTGGCTGCACGTTGACGGTGAATTTCAAACCAAACCAGACCCATTTGTTAACCGAGGTTGTGAAGGATTTAGTGGATGAAGAGGGGCAACCGGAGACGGCCCAGCTTTGAGGAGAACGGGCGCTATTGATAAATCGTGAGAGAATTAAGCTGTTATCTTTCAGGACGCTCTTGGAGACCATTCGCTTCTTCTTCGCACTTCGTCAATCCCATGAACGTCCTTTCCAATCTAAGTCGGTTCTCCGACCTACCTGAAGACATCGGACGGACAGTCTTTGAGCTTGCAGCAGAGAATGGGGACGGTACGCGTTGCGCACTCGTATCAAAGAGAGTGCAGTTTTGGTGAGCTATTGCATTGCGTGGGGCATTGTGCATTGTTCGATGAGAACTTATTGGACGAGAAAATATAGGGTAGAGCCCAAAGTCTACTACAAAGTCAACCTCCAAAGAGAAACAGTGGCAGAACTTTTCTGTCGCACATTGCTTGATCCAGAGTCCAGCAAACCTCCGGAGTTCTTCGCGAGGCATATCAGGATATTCGTCCTTGCCAACATCGACGTGAACGACGAGATCGCAGCCGCCCTGAAAATGTGTCGTGGCGTACAAACTCTGATTATCTGGGATTATATTACCAACCACAAGATTCAAGAAGTCTGCAGCTCCACTGAACCGTTACTGACCCCAACTGGATTATCTGTCTTTGGAGAGATGTTTCCTCAGGGACGATACCGCTTTCACTATCCAATCTTCCGAAATGTCACTCACCTGGACCTTGTATGTTTCAACGAGGACGATTGGAAGGAGGAGGGCAATCTTTCCCAACTGCAGCATCTGACACACTTTTCCCTTGATGTTCGCTATCATCCGACCAGTGTCGCGCAAATAGTTCGAGAGGTCTTGTGTCTGTGTGTGCCAGAGCTCCGTATCCTTATAGTATGGAGTACAGGCGAGTACTTCGTGGAGTCAAACACCCGTTTTGGTGATATCAAAGCCATTTGGGAGGGAGAAGTTGACATTCGCGCAATCAACGGCTGTATCGACGTTATACCTCCTGGGGCCTTGGCAATCATTCGGAGTGGTGGACAGATACTGGAAGATTGGGCTGGCACCAGCGCCGACCCGGAGAATGACTTCTGGATGAAAGCTGAAGCGATAGTACAAGGCCGAAGACGGCTTCAGGAGCAGGTCAGGAGTACGCATCTCATGTCCTAATTTCCCTTTACTAACGGTGAATTCTCTGTATCTCTAGCGCGCAGCGAGCTCTGGCTGAATATCGTAGTGGAGATCTTCTGATTCAAACATTTACGGGTACTTAGTCAAGGAATACGATTCATGAGATGTTCTTAACAATTGTATGTATCGATACAAAAGCGCCTTCGATAGCTCAACGGCAAATATGGGCACTTGATCACTTTATTTGACAGGAAATCGAAGTTGGAGGCTGAAGAATAATCCACGGAGACACAACGGGGACCCCAGTAGTTACTAAGTGCCCATGGCTGGTGATATCACTGATTCGCCGATCGCGAAAGCAAAAGCGACTCCTACGCTCAACTCATCGTTGGCATATCATCCTTCAATATGCTAGTTCCCTGAGTAGTCACCTCCCATGGACACCTCAACTCCTCGATTCCATGTGTCCCAGCCCCCAACCCGGCACCGGAATGAAGACGCACTGGATTCCATTCGGAATAGAACTTCCGTGTCGTGCTGGGCGCTGAGAAACGGCGCAATAGGACGATGGGCAGTGCCTAAGTGCGCGAAGCTCGAGGGGGCGATCTCGATGGTGTTGCAAGTCCCATTTGAATCAAAAGTCGGGGACCCTACGGGACCGAGTAGAACACTAGTCATGGATTCAATATTAGTAGGAGATCTGTAAAACGTGTAAGGCGTTGTGCTCGTTGTTCACGAAAGAAGCTAGACGAAATTGTCTTATTCTTGATTGTAGAACTCCTGGTATCATTGCTATACGTCGAATCACCACACCCAAAATTATCGCGGGGTGCTATCCCGTGGGATGATCCGGCTCAGGCTGCCTGTCGACGCTCAGTTTAGCTCTTCACTTGCATCTTTCACTCCACCGATTCCATGAACGTTCTCTCCAGCAACTTTACTCAGTTCTCCGACCTACCTGAAGATATCGGACGCACAGTCTTTGAGCTTGCAGCGGAGAATGGGGACGGTCCGTGCTGTGCACTCGTATCAAGAAGGGTGCAACAATGGTGAGTTATTGGATTGCGTGGTACATTGCTGGACCTTAGAGCTAAACGGATGAACAATCGGTAGGGTGGAGCCCAAAATCTACTGCAGGATTATGCTACAAAATGATCCAGTTGCAAACCTTTTCTGTCGCACATTGCTTGATCCAGAGTCCAGCAAACCTCCAGAGTTCTTCGCAAACCATATCAAGATATTTGTCCTCGCTGTCATCGGCATCAATGACAAGATCGCAGCCGTCCTGAAAATGTGTCGGGGGGTCAAAACTCTTGTGGTCTGGGATCATGCCACCAATCGCAACATGCAAGATATTTTCAGCTCCACTGAACCCTTGCTGACTCCAGCTGGGATATCCGTCTTTGGAGAAATGTTTCCCCAGGGACGATACCGCTTTCACTACCCAATCTTCCGAAACGTTACCCACCTGGACCTTGTATGCTTTGACGAGGGCGATTGGAAGAAAGGGGGCAACCTTTCCCAACTGAAGTATCTGACGCACTTTTCCTTGGACCTTCGCTATCGTCCGAGCAGTCTTGTGCAAATGGTGAGAGAAGTCTTGTGCCTGTGTGCATCAGAGCTCCGTATCCTTATAATATGGTGCGATGAAGAGTACTTCTTCGACTGGCACACCAGCTTTGGTGATATCAAAGTTATCTGGGAAGGGGAAGTTGACGTGCGTGCAGTCAACGGTTGCATGGATGGTAGACCTCGGGAGCCTTTTGCAATCTATCGTGATGGTAACGATATACTGGAGGATTGGGCTGGGACAAGCCCTGACCCGGAGAATGATTTTTGGACTCAGGCTGAGGCGGTAGTCCGAGGCCGGAGTCAACGTCTGGAACAGGTCAGGAATATAACCTCGCACTGCATGGTATTGTTTGGCTGACATTATACTCTACTAATATTGTGAACTACAGCTGGAGGTGGGCTAATTCAAGAATTCACTGGTACTAGTCAAGGAATAGTACAATCCAGCGAGGCAGAGAAGCCTTGCATGTATGACTCTACGTATCGACAAAGCAAGCCCCTTTCTTCGATTCGTTGTTACTCTGGACTCTTCTTGGGCACTTTACTTGACAGGAAAATCAAGCTGGACACTCCGAACTAGCAAGAATTTATGGAGACTCACTGCGAGTGACTCAAGCGCCCTTGATGGCACGTGCCGTCTTGATACTGCCGGCCGTGTCATCAACGCGCTGGCCACATAAATGTGCCGTGGGAATATTGGTGATATTCAGCAACTAATATCCAGCGCCCATCTTGTCGCTTCCGAATCAACTCAAAATTCTGAATGTCGAACCTCCCAGAAGACGTCGGTCGAGTTGTGTTCAAATTCGCGGTGGATGCTGGAAGCGGTCCTGTTTTGGCTCTTGTGTCGAAGAAGGTACGGTCATGGTGAGTGGAATCAAACCGTCGCCTTGCGTTTTGCCCGCTAATGATAACGAGATCTAGGGTGGAGCCAATACTCTACCACAGAATTCTCCTATCCGATAGTGTAACGGCAGAACTACTATATCGCACTTTTCGAGATCCGGCCACGAGCAAACCTCCCGGATTCTTCGCAACTTGCGTGAAAATCTTCATACTCTCTGCCACCCCCACATCTCAGGACACTACAAATGTCCTCAGAGCCTGCATAGGCGTTCAGAAACTGGCAATTTGGAGTTATGAATTCAAACACGACACAGGACTCCAGGAGCTCTTTGAATCGTCTCTTTTGTCGCCATACAGACTCTCCCTGTCCGGGCGGATGTTTACTCGAGCCCAGCAACCCTTCTCTAACCCAATTTTCCGCAATCTTACACATCTAGAGGTCCTCTGGACTAAGGAGGACGATTGGGGGTGGGATGCCTTGTCTCAATTGACTTTCCTCACACACCTATCCCTCGATCTGGACTTCGACTATACAGACTTAGTGGAAATCGTCAAGAAGACTCTGGCGGTATCTCCACCTTCGCTTATAGTTCTCATTCTATGGATCGATTCGGGGACCGACGTTCATGACCGACATAAACACGAAATCGAAGCTATCAGAGAAGGGCACGTCGATCCAAGGGTGGTTCTTGCGTATGAAGATCTCAAAGAGAACATTCCTTCGGAGGTGCACACGGAGCAAGCAATTTTCCGTGTACTTCCAGACTTATTGGAAGAATGGGCGGGCGTGCAGGCAGGGAAAAACTTTTGGTCCCAGGGGTTGGAAAGGGTCCAAGAGCGCCGTGAACGGCGCCGGTCATAATCATCGGGTCGGTGTCGACGAGGTGCGGATGATCCGTGTGTTGTCTTTCCGAATCACCATGATACTAAGTTCATTACCAACCCTAGCCCACAGATGCGGTTGGTCTCAATTCCGAATCCGCCCGTTAGTTGAGATAGTCGATATGAACCCCATTACTTCTCTGTTCCACTTTCACTGACCTTCCGACGCACGCGGGAACACCAAGGAACTTCGGGATGGACATCCTGCATGTCGAGGTTTTGGTTGAAGGTGACGCTGCACCTCAGAAGCAACGGTGCTCGTTGTATAAACGAGAGTCGCACTCAATAGAATTTGGTTGATGTACACCACCATGCTGCTTTTGCAAAGGACGCTCGCTAAAGCTATCAAGAATTATCTCCCTATCGCTTGCTTGCTGCGTCAATGCCCATGCCCCTCCTTACGCTGTCGACGTTGTTTTACCTTTTTATTTTTCAAAGTACTTCGTCAAGCTCACCAATCCAGTACTCATCCATCAGACGGCTCGAGGATTTACTTTATTAGGGGGCAGAGACTCACGCAACCAGCAGCTGTCGAAGAGGCCAATAGAGCAGAGGAATCCGTTGGAACAACCCCTCCTCTTGCATATACATGGCTCTGTTTCAGCCTTCCAGCGTACTGGCAGGCTTTTCGTTCCTGCCGTCCTCAACCCAAGGCTGTGGGTACACCGAGGGCCGAGGAACGGTGGAGGATGGGGGCTCCATGTCGAGATGTGATTTGGGCTGCAACCACGACTTAGAAGTGGGGGCATCTGGTAGGTGAATGATAGGCACGATGGAAGAAGGGCGGCTCCTCCGTGTTCGCTGCCACAGCGCTTTTCAAGGGAAGTTTGCCAAAGAAAATTTCGCACTCGTCGCTTGGTTGTAGGCCTTTCGGTGCTGTAGAGTTGAACGCCGGATCATGAATGAACCAAAGACAGCGAAGTTGGCGGTGCAGATTGGCGGGATCGAGGCGACCTGACCTTCTAGAAAATGCACAGCAACAGACTTGAGAAAGGCAGGAGCACGGCGTCAATAGTCGCATTTGGATCTGAATAAGGTACCAAATCATTTCCTGGTACTCTTGGCGTGTCGTCCACTGCTAACGTACTCCCTTATTTAAAGACTTGCAACTCACCAGCTCGACATGTCAAGCACCTCTGTCCGAGGAACGGATTCAAGATAGCCGGGGTGCCTTTACTTCTTTCGCGTCTTGCAGACAGGTGTGCCCTCGAAAGACGACTATCTCTAACTTGACCTTCAGCCAGCTAGAACAATCAATCCCTCCCTCATGTCAGGCTCTGGAGGGCATCATACTAGGCAGGGCTCCTCAACGGCGGTCAAAGTTGGCCTACACGGCCATTCCCTCAACCCTACACCGTACCACCATCACCATAACACAGGCAACGTCACCTCCCGAGAAGTCGTCGAAGCTGGGAACTCCGATCCTCGTAGCGATGGGTTAGCAGGAAGGACTCCGAGTCCGACGCCTAGTGAACTTAGAGAGCTCAAGCCAGCCGCGAACGGCTGGGGGACCTCGAGAGAACGGCTATGTGCGTTCAAAATACTATTTATTGCTCGCAAGCCTCGGACTTGACAATTGTTGTCTCTACAGGGTTCTTCGCTGCTATCATCATCCTCATTGCTTTGATTGCACTCGCGTGGATATACGACAAGCAAATAGTGCGAACTTTGGCCCCCGCAGCAACATGGCTTCACGAGTAGGCGGGCTTCACGTTAGTTCAACCTCAAGCGTCAACTTACCGGTCTGTCTTAGTACCCCGGGCGCCTTTGCCATTCCAATGGCCGTACTCATCGTAATATCCTTCCCACCTGTAAGCGCCGAGTGCTTTCCGTGTCACACGTTGGAACTCAGCTCACCATCTATGTTTGCACCTTTTCGTAGCTGTTTGGCCACGCGGTTGTCGCCATCCTATGCGGCTTTGTGTGGGGTCTCGGGATCGGGTTTGGAATTGTCGCTGGTGGAACTTTCCTAGGTGAAATTGGGCATTTCTAGTAAGATTACCTCATGACCTGGCTTCCCTTGCTGTATTAATGAAGCTATCCTTCCGCAGTGCGTCAAAATTGGTATTCCGCACCCGCGGTGAGAAACTGGAGCGTACGAACATCTCGCATGCTTGCCTAGCCCAAGTCGTCCGCGACGGAGGCATCCGAATCACTCTGATAGCGCGGTTGAGTGCGATTCCTGCCCAGAGTAAGCCAACCGTACGCTTATCCTTCTGGACGAACGTTGATCTCACCTCTATACACAGCTACCACCACAGTGTTCTCAACATGCGGAGTGGGTATCATTATCTTTGCAATTTCGACGCTTCTCTCGATGCCTAAGCAAGCTCTTGGAGTGTACCTCGGTGTCATCTTGCTGCGATCGCGATTCGGTATGCACGCCACCTCCCAGCTGCCCGACCCAAGACCTCTAATGCCTTCCCCCAGAAACCAGAAGCAGTACGGAGAGAATTGTTACCAGCGTCGTTCTGGCTGTTACCATGCTTATCACCGCTGTTGCGACATGGTATATCGGCCGTCAGATGGACAGGACTAAGCCGCAGGTTATATATAAGAGGCGCAAAGCGAGGTGTGTTAGCAATCGCTTGCTCGAGTTAGTCTCCACAATGGTACTGACCTCCCATTTTCGTGCCCCTACAGGCAAGCCAGGCTCACTCAGGCCTCCTCTCCAACTCATCCGTACCTCATGGCCGCTTCTGGGAACGGACAATCAACTATGGGCTCAGAAAGCACGGTCATGTTCAACCCCAGCAACGACAACCTTCGGGACCAAAATTCGAGGCAGGCTGGGTCGTCTCAGTTGGCGTTGCTCCCGCCGGTGGAGGCTCCTCAACCTCGGCGTCCGTTTCCATAAGACCTAGGGCCTTTGTCAACTTCCGGGAATAGGCACGCTGGGAACGCTGGCGATGACTTCTTCAGTATATCACTGTGGCATTACGTATAGACACTACGGACAGGACGGGGCATCAGTTCTGAGCAGCACTGCGATAGGACGCAGGGTGTGGAAAGGAGGAGAGGTGGAGATGCTAAAGAGGGTCAATTAACTATCACGATCCAACGATACTTAATTTATATCTGATTATAGACAGCTAGCGTTGCTCGCTGCTCAAACACAGAGCCAGCGCGCTAGGCCATTGTCAATGATGTTGATCGAGCGCGAAGGGGCTAACTGAAGGGGGCCGTGAATTTGATTGCCAAAACTAAGCGTAAGGCGAAGGGAGAGTGCGGAAGGGCGAGAGAGAGAGCTGATGGTTTGTCAGGGCTCCAGCGAGCGAAGGACGGGACTGCCAGATGGATCCCTGGGACCTCCTTTGGTGCTGGCTTGATGAACAGTTTATATTTTCAGCAGGGTTATAGACAGGGTGCATTAGTCACTACTCAAACACAGGACCGTTGCGTTACATCACTGTTAATAAAATTAAATGAGCTGATGATCGTGCATAGGTTCGAACAAATGCTTACTAGCCATATCCAGAGCACATCCTCAGCAGTTACAGGAAGCTTCTTCGAGGAGTTCATAGAGCTCCTGAGCTTCCTCCGTGGTTCCTTCTGAACATAGAAGACCAGTTACCGTTCGAAGGGTCCTTGGTGCACCTGGCATACCACCAGTGCTTGAACTGTTACACCCACGAACCCTAGCGACATCAAGGAGGTCTTGAAAGCGGATGTTGACGTTCTCGAAGTGGAAGGCCATGAGCGATGGACGTAGCCATCCTCTGATCCCACTTCGAGCTCCTTCGGGAGAGGAGAGAGCCCTGAGCACGTTGTCTTCATCTGTGATCTGTTCTGGCGAATCGTCGAGAGCGTCGTCGTCAAGATCAAGAACGACGAGGTTAGGTAGCTGCGCAAGGAAGCGGATGAGATATGGAATATCGGAGGGTTGCATGCATCGGAAGAGCTCGAGGGTATGGAGAGATGAAGGGACGAACCCGGGCTGGCACCACCGGGAGAGGAATGGTGCAAGTCTCTTGAGGGGTTTATCGTGGCCAGGGGGCTCATATAGCAGACGGGGACCGACAATTAGTTTTTGGAGTGAGAGACGGGCGATATAGGAGAGGAGGAGGGATGGGTAATTGATACTGCTGAGCTCGAGGGAAACCAACTTGTCTAGGTGAATGACTGCGGAGGCGAGGAGGTCGGCGGGTTCATTCTGATAAACAACCTGTCGGAATTCAATCCTTCGCGCATTCGGAGTCCTGTATAGCTGGTCTAGCATGCTTATGACAGGGATTTTATGATCGAAACCTGGGGTAAGGCAGAGATGTTGAAGGGATGGAGAGAGTAGATGCTTTGTCCAGGACCCGTCTTCGTGCCACCCTGTCATGGAAAGGATGCGGAGGACAGGACTGCCAGAGGGAGGGATCTCGTTTTCTGATGGCTTGAAGAAAAGTTCCCCTGGAAGGCCAGGGGTCGAAAGCTGCAATTCTTCATGAGTATTGAACATCGCGGTCCGCCGGCATTATCCAAAGATCTCTGAGGATACAGTTGCTCTGGCCCATCTGTTGCATTTGCGGATGAGGGCCGCCAGTACGGGAGTTATCGATAGCATATCCGACGCCCTCGGTGAGATGTACACTGTCAATGGTGCATCCTTGGCTTTGATGATTCGGTCCAGCAAGCGTTTGACCTGAGAGCTCTTGGTAACCTGGATGATACCCCATAGGTGGGGTGCATTTTGAACGACGCTGTTCCAGTCTCTGCAGACAAGGCAAACTGCAGGTAGGAAGTGGATGCCCCAAGTCAGGACCCCAATTTCAAATGCGGTTGCTAGAATCTCGGGAGGGAGATCGTCCATAGCGACTCGGGATCGATATTAGATAGACGTCTGAATGATATAGGGCGAGCGAGTCTCATATCCTGCCGCATATGTATTGTCCTGTTAGGCGAACAGTGACCATTGCTGTTGACGACGACGTTGTGTGGTGGGAGATTTTGAGGTTTGTTGGGTGTTTGGCCGCGTTATCAACGGTGGTTGGAGTCTTGTCGCAATATGTCAAAACAAAACCTCGACTCGCACCTGGCTGTCACTCATACCTACCGCTCAAACGTCGGTGTTTCAGTTGTCAATAGCCTCGCAGCTTGGTATGCATCGGGTCCAAGGTGCGAGTTCTCGTACACATTTCCCAGCTGCCGTAATCTGACTCGTAAGGAAGTGGCTTGCACTAAGCGGGGGTACCGAATCTCACAGCAATTTTGTCTTGAACGTCTTTCTCTGCCGATTCGTTGCTCAACTCCCGGTCCTGCTGCCAGAGTCTCGACATGTTCTGATGCGTCCTATATCCGCTCCAGGCTGTTCGGCGGATTGGCTTACTGGAAGCGTGTCACGGTTTGTAGTGATTCATGAAAAGGGACGTAAGGTGTGTGAATCAAAACAGCCTCTGGCTATTTCCAGCAGTTGAGGCCACCTTCCTCAAAACCCAGGACTGCTTCAGTTTATCCATAGTTGATTTTGCTGAGCTGGCTCGCAGCTTCCTCCTTGGGCTTCTCATGGTACTCAGACCTGGGCTTCCTGGCTTAGTGGTTTTGATGATAGAATACTACTTCAGCTCTTCTGGCTAGTGCAGGGAGACTCGCTCAGACGGTATCTGAGGGGAACTGGTCTGCTATTTCTCTCGAGGTCTCAGCAACGTCATAATTTGCGCCTCAGCTGCACGCTAAAAGCACGGATGCTCTAAATTGCCACATCGTCCAACGCCTTGAGCTCCGCGTGCGGATACTTGCCGCAACTTCTCCATAGAAAATCTCATGGCATCGTACGTTTTGGTCGTACACGCCGACTGGCGCACCCATCGGACTCGCAAATGGCCAATTGCTGACTAGTTCTGCTATCTATCATCCGTCGACCATTCTGGACCTTGTTATTCCTTTCAATCTGTCAAATGTTATGGAACTTCGTGATTTTCCCGCTCTATCTCGAGAAGTCAAACCTCAGATTCAGGAACTCTCGGCACAATTGAGTTCTGAACCTTGCGGACGTAGTGGGGACCGCGCCTAACGCCGTCGCATATGGAACAAACTAGCCCGATTTTCGTATAAAACGGGTGGGTAGGTATTGTGTCCCGCAGGAGCCTCCCTCGTACTTGGTACTTTCAGCCATGAAATCCTTCTTCACTGGGGCGCTCTTCGCCGTTCTGGCACTTTCATCCGTTGCGTACGGTGAGGAGCTCGTCGCGAGGACTGGGGGCGGTATTGGCAAACCTCCTCCCCCGAAACCTCCTCCCCCGTTTGCGTGCCCAAAGTACTGCAAGTTCCCGCCTCACTCAACTCCCAAGTGTGAGCTCTTCAATCCCTGCGGGTTCATTTGCACCGACGGGTAGGTTGTCTCCTTGACTTCTAGCTAATGATTGCGATGGAATTGACGTTCGTTGCCAGATACACACCTTTCCCTATCATTGCTCCCATTAAATGCGTTTGCACTTGGCCCCACACGGAGTGCAATGGGAAGTGTGGTATCGTCAAAGCCTGCCCCAGCAAAGGTCACCCCAAGCGTGATTTGTCTGCGGCGGATGCAAACTGCCCCGTTGGTTACACGGCGTGTGGTATCCTTGGACGCGCAACTGGGTCTTGGGAATGCGTTAACACTCAGAAGGACCTCGAGAGCTGTGAGTATCTAGCTCATTTCTGAATTCATAGACAGGCGTTGGATTGCTGATATTGACGATCATTCTAGGCGGTGGCTGCCTTGTCTCCGTCACCAACGAGCTGGCCAAGAGTGGAGGGCAGGACTGTACTGCTATCGAAGGAGTCTCCGACGTTGGTTGTGTTGAGGGCTCTTGCCTCGTCAGGAAATGCATGCCGGGATACGAGGTCGGTCCGGATGGCAAAACTTGCAATGCTATCGAACGGAAGCAGACTAGCGTTTTCTCCATTGCGGAAGATGTTCTCGCAGCGGAGTACGGTCTGAAGAAGTGAACAATGAACTTAATCTGACCAATTTTCCTATCGACGATGTTCTCTGGGTTCCTGATATATTTGCTTGATGTTCGTACTATATTCTGGAAGTGCTGTGTGGGTATCTACAAGTGTCAATAACCTGTGTCAAATTGACTTCTGTCCGGGTCCTCGTACATCGCGTGAAAACGTAAATGACTCTCCCTTGATTCCCCGCTTCTCTGTCGGGCCTTCTGCCTGGACATTTCTTGTTGGTGAGAAAGCTTGAAAATCCCGTTGGGTGATTGGTGTGACGGAGTAGGATAACACCGTCCAAGGTCAGTCAGAGTCTATGCCAAGAAGCCAGAAGCTTGAGGCTGGACAATCAAAGGAAGGTCCTTCTCCTTCTTTGTCAAAGTGCCTGGACCGCTGTAGAGCCCGCACATAATGAATATCAAAGTCAAATCAAAGTCAAATGTCAATCGTGGCAGAAATGAGTCCATGTCTAGAGCCTTGGGAAGGAGGTTTTAGTGACAACGATCTCATGACAATCGGCCCGTCAGAATCGGCAGCTGGACATCTCTGTTAATTATTCTATAGTAGGAACAAGGAGATCTTCTGTGTTGGTGTTTTCTGTGAATCGCACTTCGCCGATGGCAGTCAAAGCAAGCTAGCGGCAAAGATGCCGATGCCGTGCATTGTGATATGTGTTTGTCTGATGGCGGTAAGTCGCGCCGTGTCCTCCCGAGTCCGATGCTGGCGTGCCAGCGAGTCTCCTTCCTTCTGTTCGTCACCGCGACTCCTGCTGCTCAATGGATACAGGACTTCATTATGGGATGCTCAACAGCATTATGCAACCACATTAGTGAAGGCTTTTTGACGACGAACGGCGAAATGATGGCTCGGAGAAGTCGCCATCCCGCTTACCACCACATTTGCGGCATTTCGCCCCTATCTACCACGGGTGCAAATCGCTTCAAGAGGGTGAGCGTGCCTGAGGCGCTCGTTCGGCACTCTCTTTTCTTATCCACCACCACCGAGAAACTACTCCTTTACTATGGCCCATAACGAACACGTTCATGACCACGAAACCAGACAGCTGAGAGTCGAAGCCTCAGAGGAAATCGACATACCAGTAGACGAAATTTTTCCACCGACACCAGCAACGAGGTTGCAAAGAATATGGCTAGGCTTTGGGTCGTTCTTGAAAATGAACACTGGGTTACTTCTCGTAGCTTGTTCTCAAGCCTTCTTCTCCCTAATGAACGCGTCGGTGAAGCAATTGAACAGTATCGACCCACCAGTATCTGCAATTCAGGTATGCCACTCGAACGCTTGTCTGGATCGTCTCGGTTACTAAGAAATTCAAGTTAATTGCTGTTCGAATGGTGTGCACAGTTTCGCTCATGCTACAGCCTCCTCTGAACCCACACCCAGTCAATCACCTACATCTGCTGTTTGATTTATATGTGCGTTCGGCTTTGTTTCCGAATTCTTTTTTGAACGGACCTTGACTCCGAATGCATTAATAGGATATGGACCAAAGTACCGGACCCGGTGTTTGGACCAAAGGGGATTCGTCTCCTCCTGGCCTTCAGAGGATTCTCTGGGTATGTGTCCAGGACCTTGTCGACTCATTAGTGTCGCTAAACTCGACGGTAGCTTCTTTGGCCTCTTCGGAATTTATTATTCCTTGCAATATCTCTCCCTCTCAGATGCTACAGTACTAACCTTCCTCGTACCGATGTGCACGGCTGTTGCTGGCGCCCTATTTTTAGGAGAAACATTTTCGGTGAAGCAGGCGTTGGCTGCCAGTACGTCCTTCATTGCATTCATCAGTCCGGGCTGAATACGAGCTCGAATATGATGAAACAGTCGTCAGTCTAGTTGGGGTTATTCTTATCGCGCGACCTGCTTCTCTCTTTGGAGAACCAGGTAATACTCCTCTCAAACTTCTGGAGCCAGAAGATGGGGCGATTTCACTACCTTCCACGGGCGGAAGTAAAGTTGTCACGCCCTCCGAGCGAATGCTAGCAGTTGGGTAGGTGTATTTAGCAATCTCCTTCTGGCTTTTTTCTGACTGCTTCGTGGTACTAGTGTTGCACTACTCGGAGTATTGGGAGCGACTGGTGCTTGTACGTCGTCTCAAATTACGCCATCTGTTTCTGTGCTCACAATTTCGATTTAGACACTAGTATTCGTGCGATAGGGAAGAGAGCGCATGCCCTGCACGCCATCACTTCCTTCTCAAGTCAATGCGTCATTGCCTCGACCGTAGCGTCCGTAGCGTCTGTTTCTCTGCCATTGCCCGCATGTGCTAATCCGGAGACGCTTAATAGGATGATCGTCACGGGGGAGAAGTTCATCATCCCCACGAAAGTCGAATGGCTCTCTATGCTTTTAATGATTGGACTTTTCGGCTTCTTCGCTCAGGTAAGTGCACTCGTCATTCGCTGGTCCCCGCCTCTGACAAGCTGTGGTAGATTCTTCTGACCATGGGACTGCAACGTGAAACAGCAAGTCGAGGAAGCATGGCTATCTACACTCAGGTAATGTCTCGCATCTCAGCATATCTTCTCGCTGAGTACCTAATTTTATGTAGATTGTGTTTGCAACTATCTTTGAACGTATATTCTTCAATACGGTTCCGTCGCCGCTTTCTGTCATTGGAACAGTCCTCATTATCTTTTCGGCAATCTACACTGCTGTAAGCTACCTCATCTCCATTTTTTCCTTGCCTGGATGCGAGCTTACTTGGCCTTACGCTCCAGCTATCTAAAAAGCAAGTACCCAAACTCTCTTTGAATGACGAGTCCACTACCCGTCTTCTCCGAGTTTCTGAAGGCGGCAACCTTGAGCCATACGAAGATGACGTCCTTCACCATGAAGAAGATTGTCCCAACGACGATAAAGGAGTATCGGATGGTGGCTCCAGGCGGATGAGTCGGGAACATCGTGAAGATGACCGAGACTTGGTTCTGCCTCTATTCAACGAAACCAACGACGCTCGCTCTCCTTCTGGGCAATAAATTCAACTTCACTGACCGATCGTGAACATCGGCGTTTCGTGCAGCAGTAGCAGGCTACACGGAGCTTTTTGGAGTGCCATTCTGCGCCTAGATAGACGTAGATGACTCGCGTAGCATAGTAGGACTGTGGCGCTAGTCAGGAAGCTGAAGTCAGCGTGACCAATCATGATTGTGTGCGATCTCTGCCATCAAAGGTTTCTTATCCTCCAACCATCACCATGAATCCTTTGAGCGATTCCTTTCGATCTTCTGAGCTACTACCTGAAGAAATCAGCCGGATTATCTTTGAGTTGGCAGCTGAAGCAGGCGATGGTCCGTCGTGCGCCCTTGTATCCAAGAAGGTGCAGTTGTGGTGAGCAAAGATCGAGCTCGTCGTCGACAAAGTCTAAACCAATCTCTTCATCTACGTTTCGCAGGGTAGAACCCATCATTTACAGGAGCATTATCCTGTCCAACCCAATCTCTACAAGGCTGCTATGCCGCACAATCTGGGCCGATCCGAAGTCCAACAAATCTGCAGAATTTTTGGCGTTGCACGTCAAGGCCGTTGTTGTGGACTTTGTAGATGGAACCGGAGAGACGACGTTGGCGATCCTCAAAGCGTGCCGCAATCTCGAAACACTAGGGATTTGGTCTTCTTTCTTCTTCTTCCATCTGAAGAATCGCGCGACACAGTTTTTTGCAATTCCCCTACCCACTCTCCGCCGTCTATCCCTCACGGACATGATTCCGAAACAGCAACACTTCTCTCATCGTCTTTTCTCCGACATCACACACTTGGATATCACCCATGACCAAGGCGCACAATGGGTAGTCTGGAGATGGGATGCTCTTTCAACATTAAAGCATCTTACCCACATGTCGGTCGATGTCCGCTCCAGGGCCTCCCCACAGCCGGTCGAGCTTGTCAGAACGGTCATCTCATATTGCCCTCCATCCTTACTCTTCTTCATCATTTGGCCTCATTACGAGCTGGACTTTGAAGAGATTGTCGAGTCGGAAGATATCAGGGCTATCTGCGAAGGCGAGGTCGATATCCGAGCCGTCGTCGCCTCATTGACCCCGTTGAAAGAAGTTCCTGGGCGTCGCAAGTACCCGGTGATTGTGCGTAGCGGGGCGGAGCTGATGCGCGACTTGGTGGGACGGTCGGTTGGGGACGACTCCTGGACTCAGGCTGAGCGGATAGTTGAAGAGCGTCGGAGACGTCTAGAGGTACGATCTTACGTTTGCTCGTCCCTAGCGATAGCTGCTGAAGTTCTCTGCTGTCTCTATAGTCTGGTGCTACGGTGGTCCATTGATTTCAGGGGAGTAGAATTACCCGCGTTCTCGTTCTCGCGGACCCAGATGTGTCTTTAAACCTTTCCCAACCTGCAATACCTACCCTAGCCCTGCATTAATACTTCATCTCACGGCTTGGCGCCCCGTGGTTGGGTCATGTTGATGTAGGACCGAGATAGGACCCTGGGCCGATCAGATCACGAAACGAGTAGTATTTCTGCGTGGCTAGTGACTGATACGTGGCTTTCTCCTCGACCCCCACCATGGATGCTCTGCCTAGCCCTTTTTTATTTGCTGAACTGCCTGAAGACGTTGGACGTATCATTTTCGAGCTTATAACAGAGCATGAAGGTCCATCCTGCGCTCTTGTGTCCAAGAAAGTGAAATCATGGCAAGTGTATTTTCAGACTTGATTTTTCGTTGGAACTGAACAGGAATGTATAGGGTAGAACCAGGCATCTATCGAAGAGTCGTCCTGTCGAACGCAAAGACGGCCAAGCTGTTTTATCGCACCGTACGAGACTCAGCGTGCACAAAACCTCCCGATTTCTTCGCGCTGCACGTCAAGGTCTTCGTTATCACTTGCACTCAAGTGACTGAAGACACCGTGGCAGCTCTAAAAGCATGTCGAAGCCTCAAAACACTAGCCATATGGACATCAACCCAGAACGTCGGCATGCGAGAATTGCTCTCGTCCCAACACCTCTCACCCACGCACCTGTCCATCGTTGCGGAAATGTTCTTTCGGGACCAACGGCATCTGGCACACCCAATCTTCCAACACGTCACTCATCTGGACATCGTATGGGACGATGAGAAGCAGTGGAACCTGGACGCACTACCGCAATTGGAGTGCCTTACTCATCTATCCCTCGATATTCGCTTCTCGCCTCGGCCCGCAAAATTGATTAAAGCAATCGCATCCCTTTCTCCAGCATCCCTGCGCGTCCTGGTTCTCTGGATCATGTCATTCCACGAGTTCTGTGACGGGCATGTGCACCTAGCCGACATCAAGGCGGTATGCGAGGGTGAAGTCGATCCTCGTGCAGTCATTGCTTACAGTGGGAAGATCAGGGCGGACTCTGGAATGCATCCGGAGTACGCGATCATGCGGAGCTACGAAGATATGTTGTACGATTGGTCCGGGGAGCAAGCACTTGGGAACGACCTTTGGTCTTTGGCGGAGGAGAAGATTGAGGCGCGGCGTCGTCTCAAAGAGAAAGAGGTATGAACGTGTCGGTTTACTTGGGTGATTCCAGCTCTAATACCCCATGTTTACTAGGCACCGCCGCGTGATCCATTCGCAGCTCAGGTTGTTGAATCCCCTCCCCTCCCTCAAGCGTTGTTCTCCGCAGTTGAACCCGTTTGTTAACTCGTAACAGTAGTGATGACACTCGCATGACACTCGTTGCACGGGCTATAATACAGTAGATATTATTTTAGATCGTTGGTAGGAGCCGCTAATCTGTTGTATGTTTCTACCTTCTTTTAACTATTATCCCTTGTCGTTTGACCATTCAATAATCCTTGTTCTTCATCCAATGTAGAATGCCCCGTGCCCCTAGAATGACCTGGCTGAACTTCTTCCACCTGTTTGGTTTTGCTGAGCTAAATGCCACGGTCGAGTTATAATTCGTCTTTGGTTTGGAAAAATGAAGGTGGAGAGCTCACCGCCGTGTAGAGAGCAGATGAGACGATAATAAGCGTTCCCAAAATTGAGAGGGGCGGAGGCGTGGCGTGAAGGAAAATGCGTTGGAGGATGGTGGCGAAGACGATCTGGTACAAATGCCACGATATACACAGAAACCGAGGAACAGAAGCGGCGACTGCGTACCTGAGTGTAGATAGCCATCGTCCCGCGGCCTGCCGTTTCGTACTGGAGGCCCAGCGTCAAGAGGTACTGCAGAATGAGTCGTCAATATTGACCTCGTTTTGTAGAAACAGTGGAGACACCCACCTGGGCGATGAAGCCGAAGGTCCCTATCATAAGGAGCATAGCGAGCCAGCTGAGCTTGTCTGGGACAACGAACTGAGTCCCCGCAGTCAGCATGCTACGAGAAAGCCAGTGAGAAACGACCCTACTAAGTGGACACATGACAGAACTCACGCAGTCGCGGAAAATACAATGGATATTCCGGAGAAGGCTACCATTGCATGCATCGCATGAGCGCGTCGACCGATTGCTCGAAGGCTTGTGTCTAGAAGGGATGGCCATGATCAATTGATGGACGAAGCAGGGATTCTGGGGTGGACATACATGCGAGCGTAGCTCCAAGCACACCAATCATTGCGACGCTGGAAGAAATATTGGTAAGATACGGTTCTGGAATGATCTGAATAGAGGATTGTACTTGCCCCACAGCCATCATTCTCTGAACAGGTGTTACACCGTCCTCTGCCGGAGAAGTAATACGTTCAGGGTTTCCGAACAGAAGGGGTGGTCTTGCAATGAGCACAACACCAACAAGACTGGACACTGAAAGTTGAAAGGGTAAATAACGAGCCGTCGCTCTTAGGATTGTAGTCCTTACGGCTCGCGATAATTTGCTTTACACTCAGGTGTTCTCCGAGAAAAACCGCCCCGGATATTGCCGTGCACATAGGTGCTAGGAAGCTTAGAACGATGGCATCGGAGAGTGACAGGTACTGGAGTGAGAAGTATATCCCATAGAGTCCAATGAAACTGTAGAATTGGACTTTAGCTCAATTTTGAGCGCAAGAAGTCAGAGAAAACGACCCACCCTCCAATGCCTCGCGTAAAAAGCAGAACACGGACACCCTTCGGTCCAAAGAAAGGGTCTGGTACGCCAGTCGCTACCATATACACAATGCTGCAAGCATACGTGATGACCATGCGGACCAGGATCACCTCGAAACAAAAGAATTCAGTCTTGCTAGATCGTATTGACTGAGCATGATCACACACCTCGAAGGTCGTAACAGGTGGGTCAATGCCATTCAAAATCTTGACCGATAAGTGCATGAACGCGAAAAATAGCTCGGACGCGGCAACCAGTAGCAGGCCGACATTGTTGGCAGCGAATGTCTTCCAGCTGGCCGTTGCCACAGCTGTATCTTCACTGGAAATGGAGCCTACAGATATTGACTGATAATCCGAAGGCCCAGTCATTCTGGTACTAGGTTACGTCCTTCAGTGCGGCGGACCAGGGTTTTGACCAGTCAGTTTGGGACCGCCGAGCTATTAAAAGTTTACCTTTTGTCTAAAGGGCTTCTTCTGCTCAGGAAAGTGTACCGCCCAGTGAGCAGATGGTGGTGGAGGACAGCATCTTTCACATCCAAGAAGCGCCCTTTTGGGGCAACTCGTGGGAATCGGGAATCGGGACCGACGGTCTCAGGCGCCTACATTGGGCGCTTGGATTTTCGTGGGAATTTGGCGCCATTCGAGATCAGCCATCTTGATGCTACCTTGATCATGAACTCCCATCCTCTCCCCGCCTTTCATCGATTCTCTGACCTGCCTGAAGACATCGGCCGAACTGTCTTTGAGGCCGCGGCGGAGGCAGGTAATGGATCAACCTATGCTCTTGTGTCGAAGAGAATACAGTCATGGTGCGTCTGTGTGCCAATAAACTATCGCGCCGCTTACTACCCGATCTAAGAACCATAAAATCTAGGGTTGAGCCCCTTGTCTATCGCAGGGTCATTTTGTCCAGCACTAACCAAGCGCTATTGTTCTATCGGACATTCCGCGGTCCATCTTCCAGCAAAACACTTGGCTTCTTCGAGATGCATGTTAGAGTGTTCATCCTTGCCGCTTTGTCGATGAACAGAGATGCTGCGGCTGTCCTTGAGGTTTGCAAAGGGATTGAAACCCTAGCAATCTGGAGCTTTAAATCAACAGAGGAGATCAAGAAGGTTATCGCCTCCCCTTTGTTATCCCCCACAAGACTCTCCATCATTGCGGAGCTATTTTTCAGTGGCCAGCACCATTTTTCCCATCCCATCTTCCAGAATGTCACTCACTTGGAGATCGTTTGTTGTGACAATGATGATTGGAAGTGGGATACGTTGTCCCAGCTACGGCACCTCACACATTTGTCTTTCGACGCACGCTACTTCCTCGTTCCACCACCAAGTTTTTCCCAACTGGTGAAAGACACAATTGCCTCGTGCCCATTGACCCTTCGGGTCTTCGTTCTATGGGTTGATTCCACTTTCCACGGGATCTCAGAAGGGGCCCTCACGGAGGATATCAAATGCACTTACGAAGGGAAGGTTGATCCCCGTGCGATTGTGGCCGTTGAAGGGACGCCAGATGGAGCAACTGGCATAGAGATGTGTCGTGATTTCCCAGACATCTTGAAGGATTGGGCTGGCCTATCGGGAGGAAAGGATTTTTGGACAGAGGCTGAGGACCGAATAGAGGAACGTCGGCGACGTCTGACATAGCTAGGTAGTGTGTCCCAAGGCCTCCAAGTTGCCAGTCAATGCTATAAACCTCAATTTTTCCTGAACCCTGACTATTTTTTTAGACGCCACAATGACCAGGGGCCGAGCGCGCCCTAGAATCAGGAATGTTCCTACTTCCATTTGGGCCAATTCGAGCCGGAGGGGTAGCAGAACACCTAGCAGAAACAGATAACCCACTTAGCAAAATGTCCTCCAGGATAACTGCAGTAATCCCACCGATCGGCCTCATGATATTCTTGATATCCTTGATCGACAATCCCTGCCGGCGCGAAGCCGACAACTTCAGCCGCCAAACCCAGGCGCTTTTNGGGGTGTCTCAGCATGGGACGAAGGTCCAACGGACCATGGTTCTGTCGGTTGAGTCGATGCTTTCCTATTCACTTCGAGAGCGATAGCTTCAAGTGAACGAGAAAGGCGGGGGGTTGGTGTATATCCACTACGAACTGAATACATCATAGCGACCGATCGACTGAGACCTTCGCAACCACATCTTTCTCTCTCAACGTGCTCCAACCGATTCACATTCTGCCTAGGGTCTACGCTCCATTGAAATACGGCGGGCAGTGCCTACATTGCTATTTACGAGGTGTGATTTGGGAATGTGGTGGACAGATGACGTTAGCGGTAGTCACGGCTTTGCATTTGTGGATTCAAAGTTGAGATCAGGTGTGGTCTGGGAAACTGAAATCAGAATCCAGAGGATGAAAAGGATTGGAACGCGTGGTTTGGTACCATCGCTATTTCTTCGAATAGCAAAAACCAATCCCTCAGTAACGCTGCCAACCAGGGGAAATATTAAGCACGGCCCGGCTGAAGGAGGCATGTTCGAATGTCAACGTCGACATCTACGCCAACCTCAGGACCCGAAATTGAGCTCGATAAATCGCACACCCACCGATCCTTCCATGACTTATGAATGCTTTCCTAACCTTGTGATACGCCATCGAGAAGACTGCGGCAGCCTTTACTAGTCAGCGGATCGGAATTGCCGTTGTATGGGAAATCGCAAACCAAAAGCGTTCCGCAACATAAACGCCAATCAGCAGCACAAATTTGTCAGAAACTGCTCGCAGCGTAGACGGGTGGCTTGAAGCGCCACGCTGGCAGCTCCAGTGGGGTAATGTATACATTAGAGGTCGCCTTCATACCGGGGTAGGGTCTTCTTCTGCTGCGTGTCAAGGGTCTAATCATCGCGGGTCACCTGGTTTCCAGATACGCCCAGCACAGACATATCTATCAGTCACGAAACTGAGTTGACGTTGACAGGTCACAGTCTAGTGCCTCTCTGGAATGAGAATCCCCAGCCTTTGAAGGACGATATCGGAACCGGTATGGCAAATTCCGATGAGAGAGGGAGAATAGGATAGGACGGTGTTAGTGTGCTGCCCGCTGTCCGCGAAAGTCGCGCCCGGGAACAAGACAGCAACAACAGGTAATTCGTGACACAGGCATAGATAGAATGCGTCAGAGTGACAAAGCAACCGCTGGAAGCTTAAAGTATCTTCCAATAGGATTTGTAAGTGTGATTTCGAGGGTCGAGACTCGGAATACAATTGTAGCTCTTGGAATCACAGAGCCCAGGTGCTGCCTGACAGACCATACGTACCCAATGACGTTTCGTCCTTCTCCATTTCTTATCCATACGTTCTCGAGGCCTGTGAAATGCCGTAGAGTCAGTGAGGCAGTGGACGTCGAGATAAATGAATGATGAATGTCGGGGTCGAAAGGACGGAGGCAAATCCCACCCGAGTGACACGGCACGGAAAAGCCTCGGCCATCAGCAGCTGACTGATAGCTCCGGTGNCCCCGACGAATCGGGGGGTACTGCCTTGCGGGCGGCATGATCGCTTGCGCCGTTTCTGCCGTATGCCGAGCGCCAATCAGGTACATGTCATGATGGAATTGGCTTTCGCCATTCAGTCAGAAGCTGCTGCGGATTGCTTTGACTCGCTGCGGTGAAGACGTGGCGCTGGGGTACATGTGGTGCAGTGAGTCTTATCGGTCAAGTGGCTACCATAGCAGTGCTAGATTGTATGGGTTGCCTGAGAAGTCATGATGAATCCACAGTGGTTGCATGATCAACTTCAATTCAATGAGAGGAGTCCAGCCCATGAAGTGTGGGCCACCGATGTACGCACCTCTCACTCCATCTCTTCTTGGCCACTTAGCATACCCCGACTAGGATAGAATTCCCCGGGCACGTTGACAGAAGCAATGGCGCGCCGGTTACTTTGAACCCGCTTAGCCGAAGGGTCCGACACCACCTACTTTGCTACTCAATTGAAGCAAAGGAGCATCCGTACACCCGCGCAGACCCTGGGGTCTTGTTACAGCCTCAGGGTGCATTTTGACATACTACAGCACTTTCAATGTTGCCTGAATCTTCCAGTTTAAAACCCAAAACCCTTTCCATGAAACTTCCGGGAAGTCTCCGGCTCAGGTGACGACGAGCGCTAGCGATTTGTTATTGAAGGGTCTTATCTCCCGCACAGCATCGCCCAGTCTACCCCGCATGCGTATCTGCGCGTCGCGCCCAAGAGACGTTAACTTTCAAGTTTGTTTTGCCTTCCCTTCGGACACATTAGTAGGCGACACCTGTCGTCGGTCGGAGGCACTACAATAAAGCTGCAATTCGATTGGACGATAAGACTCTGAATCGATATCAAAGCCTGTGTTGGCTATCTATGTCATGTCTACGACGAGTTGGTGTTACGGACTCGATTCCTTAGAGGGGAACTGCGGGTTGCGCTAGGTATTGATAAGTTTAAAGTTTTGATGAAGTCAAAGTCGAATCAAACAACAAAAAAAGATGAAACGAATGAGGCGGGTACTTACGGCTTTCAAGCCACGTTTATTGTCAAAGCCACTCCAAAGACGGTAGCTCTTGTTTTCTTATCGTGGATATGTTAGCGGTTAACGGGCTGTGAAGGGAGGATCTATCTCGGCTGGTTATGTCGTGCTAAGGGTTAGCAGACATGCTGCAAGGGTTTCGGTGGTCCGGAAAGCCCTTACAGCAGACGGGTGATGGTGTCGTTTTGCAGTTCAATAGGTGTTCGAGGCCATTGAGATAGGGTTCGGGCAAAGGTGCGGGCAAACCGTTAGTTGGTCCTTCGGGCAGGTCTCGTCCGCGTTATATCCCTCGTACCGTTTGGCTTTCCACGAGCGCGGGCGCCGCTACACTCAGTTCCAGTGTAAGCAGTCACCTGAGTACGGCTTGGCGACAATCTCTTGTCCCCAACAAACAGCGACGGAACAGAAAGTATCACTGTAACGCGGTCGGCGTCTGATAACATCTGATAGATAGATGGATGCATAGATGGACAATTATTAACTCTGATGCTTTTAGATACGAAGAACATCAAAACCTGGGGGGGCGCAGATCATCCCATCAGCGGAGGTGGTCGTAGCATATATCTTTGTGCGTTGAGGTCGCCGTTACACTGAGATATTTGTGCTTCGATCGAAATTGCGATCAGCTCGGTGAGCGCTGGGAGGCAGGGATGGTTGGACTCTAACGGTAGCCAAGGGCTTCAGATCCGTGCGTATGTATGTATGTATGTATGTATGTATGAGCGGGAGACTGCAAGACGCGACATCCCCCGTCGCGATCAATGTGCGTAAACACGAGATCGCCGACCCGAGTTAGCGGTCGCACGCATGGCGCACGGCGGTACCAGAGCGCTTTTGGCAATCGGCATGCCCGAGTCGGGCGGGTATGAGGTTATGGGTGACAGAGGGCGTATCTCGAATTGTTCGAGAAAATCACGAAACTAGTGCTATATCGTAGGTTTGTTGCTCCAAGATGGACAAAAAATTTATATATATTGAAGCGGCGCCAAAAAGCGACTTTTCCGAGTCAAGGTCGTTTCACTGATCACATTTCGAGGTTTTTGTATGAGTACGTACGGCGTACGTGAATGGTGGTTACACATTGACTCGCTTGCGCCTATGGGCGCTGCGGCCATGGCACCAGGAGGCTGCTCGTGACCGTAACTTTAAGGCAAACGAGGCCAAGCCAGATGCAAGCCTATTCGAAGGGGCCCAGATTTGATTTCACTTTGCAAAGTGCAGCCTTGAAATGAACGCGGCGGTGGTAGTATTAAATGGACCCACGACTACGGCACTGTTACGTCGTGCCGTGCCTTGGATTTTCTTTCCTTCTCTGTCGACGGTATGTAACGGTGTAAACTTGTTTTAGGAAACGGTGGTAGTCAGTGAGCAGGAAAGGTCAACGGCTGAGCGGTAGGTATTACCGTTCTCGTTATCGCCATCCTTACACGAGTGAATGAAGACTGTTCAATTACATAGACACGCCAGACATTCAACCTTTTCAAGCCCAGTTATGTGCGCGTGTCTGTGCGTGAACGTCAGATGATACGTTGGAGCAAAGTACCTCCGTCGATCGCGTTCCTTCCATCTCTGTCTGCATCGGCAAGAGGGGCGGAACGGTGGACGTGTACGTGTGGCTAGTGAGCAGGCATGGTCAGCAGGGCTCCGGTGCTGAGCGCTGGGCAGTACCTTCCTTACACGAGTGAATACAGACGCGCACGGTTGGTTCAATTACATATGTACGCCAGCTATTTCCGGCATCCATTGACTTGCATTTTCCACACTCGGACTCTGCCGCGGCCTGAGGCTTTTTTCAATTGTGCAGCGTGCGTACATGCTTGCGGCATCTACCCAACATGAGGACTATAATTAAGTAAGTGGTAAATACGCTTAAGTGGTGCAAAGTACCTCCCACCCACCGTCGATCGTTCATTCGCAGTTTTTTTCATTTCTCCGAGTTAATTCGAGTTTAAATTTATTTTAAATTGAAGGATGGCATTTCCAGTCAAGTCATGCAACCTTAGCCTACGGTACGCTGTTCGATCATCACCTGGCTTGCACCGCTGCTTGCTTGTATTGGGGTGCCTTATTACTTACTTATGACTACGCGACTCAATCAATCAATCAGTCACTAGTCAACCGTCATTTCTGTTTGCTCAAATCCTATTCAAAGCTACCTTGCTGAGCGCTAAACGAGGGACGAAGCTTGCTATGTATATCCAGGACCCAGGTATGCTGCACGTAAAAACTCTGGAGGTTCTTGAACCACGTATCGGGGTTCACGGCGGTGTTTGTGGACGGCGGATCGAGCGCTCTTGGGCCAGCGCCTCCGGTGGCCGCGACGCTTAAGTTGCGCCTCAAGACCGTAAGGCCGTCGGGGGTAAGTTGTGCGAGGGCCGGTTACCTCCAATTTGACTGTCGAATTACTGTCTGTCTGTCTGTCTGTCGCCTAACTAACTGCCGACTGGGTACTTAGCACTTGGCACTTGGTACTTGCCATACCAACTTTACTAACTTTGTAGGAGTGTGTGCGGTGATGGACGTTTTGTCGATTGAGGGTTACATGTACATGTAATTGTGGACAGGACCCTTTTGAGTTATAAATTATTGCTGTGAAAGGAGGGATAGTGCGTTAGCTGGTTAGTCTCGAGAAGAGCTTGCTTGTTCGGAGGAGAGTGGCAGGGAGCATGGAGATTTTGATTAGTCTAGCAGGTTGTAGCAGTGCTGTCGTTTCAAGTTCTATTCAATAAGTTATATTTCCGCCTTTTTTTATTTAGTGTTAGGCGATTTCCTTTTCCTATTTCTGCTTTTGTGCGTATATCACGGGTTTCTCTTTTTTGTACATATGAAGTTGTTGAGAGCAGCCGCCCCCCTCATAAGTGTACCGCAGGAGTGGATCGGCGGATATGCATCCCATATAGTTCCATATCCAATCAATCTATTAGCATCAAGTGAATCCGCCATAACTCGTGTGCCTTCTACTGCCTGCAGGTTTTTAAGGAACCAATGGGATTTACTCCTTCTGTCTTAAAAGTGTGAACGCACGGCTGAAATGGGTCGGAAGTTCGGCATGTTTTGTCGAGATGGAAGAAGGAAAAAGTGTACTGTGTCCGCGTATACACACCTACTTACTTTACCGGAAATTAAACATCTATCGATGGCGAACCTTGCTCCTCGAGTATCAGCAGCAGGAGAGGGAGCAGTTAGCTAACTAGCCGGATTTGTACATTAGCTAGCGCGTGTAGTCGATCGCGAACCCTTGGAATGCTCCGGGATCATGGTGCACCCATGGAGAGCCCAGGGATCCAGTTCAAGTCGAATTGGGTGTGTCGCCGGTGGATTTCGACAGGGCTTGGACATGAAATCGATGAATAGGGTCGATGAGGTGTAGATTACTTATCGCAGGCCACGATGGTATGAATGCCTAGATTAATTAGGGTCCAGTATAATATGAAAGTGCTGTATACACCCAGCAGGTTTCCATGATCTTTAAGATATAGGACATGCGATTGGCCAGAGGTCAGGCGAGCCTTATTTCTCGATCTATCTCTATCTCTTTTGCCAGGTTTGACTTGACATGGACAGTTTGTATGTATGTATCCAACCGGGACCGCACTACGCATCCGCCGAAAATTCAAATTCGAGGAGGATCATGACCAGGCAGGCTAATGAGAGGTCGTCTTAGGGGTGTTCGGGTTCTCATTCATGAATGGAAATATACATGTGCAGTTGTGGATACGAACTAGATGAAATAACAGGTGGCTGGCAGCCGGTATCTTGATCCATGGATGATGTCTGATGATCGGTGGATTGGTCGGTCGTCCGTTCCATAGCCTCAAGCCTCCAGATCCGATGAATATTCAAGAGTCGGTTTGTCGAGGTGCAGTAGGCGCTAGTGCTGATCCTGTAGACGTATTGTGACACTCGCAGTTCTGATATTCTGATGCGAGTCGTTATTATCGAGAGAGACGTCGAGCTCGACCGAGATAGGAAGTACGAGAAATTCGGGGCTAAGGCCAAGTCGACAGTACAACGTCGTCCAAAAAGAGGCCGATTCCGAAGAAGGATAGGAGGGATCCTCGCAGAGTGCACAGGTCAGAATCATCCTGTGCAGGGCCGCAGAGGGTGTCTTTCCTATTTTTGTCCTGTGAGGCAAATGCCTACCCGGCGCTTCCACAAGGGTTATGGCACTAGGCTTCCTGTCGCCCTCGAGGCGAGCGTTGGTTTCCAGTTTCGACTGCTTGTCGATGCCAAGAAGATCGCAGTTGCAAATTGGAATTGGAAAGGATCATGATATCTACTCCGACCGACTACAGGGTCCTTGTGGCCTCGAGGCTGCTCAGACCTGTGGGCGGGGTGTGAGATGGGGAAAGCGATTCACTTGCGCGACAGACGATTGGTCATCCGGATGACGTGCGGGAGGGATGCACCTGACGGTGCATAGCCTGGGGGGGTGAGACTCTGCGAGGGCGCCTGGGGGCTTAATAACCGGAGGGGAGGGGTGGAGCGGGTCGGAGGCAGGGGAGCACATGGCGATAGAGGGCCCGTAGACAACACGTTGCAGCCCAGGCGATCTTGGACAGCCGGGCCGAGCGATAAGGGGGGCGGAAAATAAATAAATAAATAAAGAAATGTTGAATGATGGAAGGCCGAAGATCGGGATTGAAAGAGACCCCATCTTGACTTTGCCACTGTGCGGCTGTTGGTTCTCATCTTTCTCTCCTTCACGTTCCATCTACTTTATTTCCTACTTATATTAGCCTGCACCCGTCATGGCCACCACCTCCCAGCCCATCGCCCTCCGTCCCTCCAACGCCTCCTCCCCCGACTACCACATGCAAGACCCCAACGGCTCATACACGGGCTCCTCCTCAGGCCCCTTCAACCCAGCCTCGTACACCAGGCAGTTCATCGGCTCCCCCATTTCGTGGCGAAATGGCTCCTTTGGCATGTCCGGCATCTCGTCTTCAGCAGGCGTCTCCTCGTCCTGGGGCAACCGTTTTCCCATAGGCTCCCCGACACATCGCCTCCTCCTCAGCTCCTTCGAGTCCGGCAGCATGGATGGCGACAGAGAGTCGATACAGAATGCCCTCAACATCTTTGACCGCGAGGGAGAGTTGGTGAGTTCCATGTTCCGTCGAGCAGAATCCAGGCTCAACTCCATGTCTCAGTGCCGGAACTACCACTGCTGCAACCACCAGCTCGACGATCTCCATGCCCTGCTCGAGCACTTCGAGGAGGTCCATATCATGGTCCTCGACCGAGACCCCCAGAATCCCCAGGCGATGATCGGAGTTCCCTTCCATCCCAGGGTCGTCGAGATAACGCCCCAGCAGCAGCGGCAGCAACAGGAGAGGAAGCGCCAGCAGCACATCTTCTCGCAGCAGAAACAGCAGCTGCTCTCCTCCCGGACCACCCCCTTCGACACCGACGACATGGAGCTCGAGCTGGATCTCGACACGTCGGTACCCCAGCCACTCCCGCCTGCCCCGCCGCCATCCGCTGCCCAATCAGCGTCCTCACATTCCTCCCCATCTTCAGACGTAGGCTCCACGATGCCCGTAACTGGTCCTACCATCTCAATCAGCATCGAGAGGGGGAATCAATCAACAAGGAACTCACAGAATGCCCATTTTTGAGACATGGAGCTGCTCGCCTCTATCCCTCCGGCCTCAGCTTACTCAACTCCTTCGTATCCACGCCGTTCAATGAAATCGGATGCGTGGAGGAATGAGTGCCACTGAGTTTTCGTTTGAAAGAGGCGTGACACCGGTGGGCGGGTGTGTTGAGGTGGAGCGGTGGGCGACTGCGCCTATTTCCCGCCGGGTTGCTTCTGATACCGCCAGATGATTTCCTTGTCGACAGATGCAGCGAATCAAATGGTCCGAGGCCTATCACATGAGAGTTGGAGTGGTCGTTGGGGCCGGTAATTGAAACCAGCATTGTGCGTATGTATTCGAGCGTAGATCATATTCACGTTGACGAGCTGGAAAGCGCAGCATGTGGAGGGCAGTTTACCAGCCTACCGTTCCCGAGCCTGTAGAATCGTTCTATTGATATGTTGAGAAAGAAGAGCGAGAGACGAAAACACCTTTGAAATTGTGCTGGTGCACTCCGATCAACCATGGGTGCCATGAGAGAGCTTCCTCCCTCATCCACTCCTCTCGAATCTCGACAGCATAGCTGACCAGTGTTGAAAGTAGCCGTAGGATGAACGCTCTGGAGCTACCTGCTCGAGTATGGTGAGCTGGCCAATGCGTGGGGTGCGGGAGACCAGAGGCAGCGACAGAGAGGCCCTGATGTGGTGTTACACCATCTGGAAAGAATATGGGACCTCCGGAGCAGAGAAGCAGAGAGAGAAGACGAAAGGAAAAGTAAGGGTGAGCAACAGCAGCGATCGGTCGGACCCAAAAGCCATTACCAAGCCATTGCCAAGCCGGACCAATTACCGGCATCTAAAAGCCGCAGCTTTCTGTTCGCCGGCGACTCGTTGCTTTTCTTTTTGGTGGTGCTTCGTGCCACGATGGGCTAAGGAGACCTCCAAGAATTCCTTCGTAGAGCTCGGGGCTCACGGTACTGGAGCATGCGGGGGTAGGGTAGGACCAAGTACCACCAATGTCGAAATCGTAACTAGCTGCTTAGGGTGGATCAGATTGCTTCTTACAACTATAGGAGTGGTGGTAAGTACCGTCGTCGCATGGCTGATCAGTAAAAACAGCGGAGTCCCCCGACCTTGACAGACTGAAAGCCTGGCTGTCGAATCTCGCATCGGAGTTGGTAGACGCGTACTCTGTCATAGCGTCCTCTTTGTGTATGAATTGAGCTACCCCTGAGATTCAATCACGGTATAGGCTTCCTTTGTTAGTCCTGGCGAGCTGCAAACCACACACTCGGCCTCACCTTTAGCAACCAAAATTGATTTCGAGGTAATCAATCCAATGTATGAAGCATCTACATTTGCATCTGTTGAATGGGCGTGAAAGAAAGAATTGAAATTCGCTTATCCTGTATCTCCATGGAATGCCTCCAGTCATCATCGTGTGAGAGAGCGCAATCTGCACCTGTCTAACATCAAAATCAGAGCGAGCCGAGCCGAGTGTAAAATACTTGAACTTACCAAAAGGTCCGCGATTATATCACAAGGATGAAGGTTCCTCTGGTACAAGAAACGATCAAACAATGAGGAGACGTTGACGGATATGTATCGACCACAACTTAGACTCCGAGTCACCCCATCCAATGTATCGGGGAATGAACAGACTTGCACATCCCAAGTCAACGACATACCCTTACCACTTGCAGACGAAGGGTCCACTGAAGAGTTGGAGTCTGCAGATCCGGATTGTTCACCACCTGGTGGAGCGGAGTCACCGTTGCTGTCAGCGGGCCAGCCCGCCTCTTTGTCGCGTTGGCTGAAGAATCAGCATCTGTGTGAGTGGGCTTCAAGTCGTCCACATGCGCACGAAATGCAGGCGAAAAAGCCGGCTTGCTCGCTCAAGCCCCTTCCGTCATGATTGGCTACTCCGTAATACTCCACCAACGGGGTGCTCTCCAAGTTGTGTGATCTGTACATGCTGAATATTCATCTGAGTGGCTGAGGATATTGCAAGAAACTGTGGCTTCGGCAGAGACTTGAAAAGTGAGACCAGGGACAAATTTGTGGTGACGAGACTTTTGCTTGTCCATTCCTTACTCTCCAAATTTATGCTTTTTCATTTCGTTCTGCTACTTGAGGACCAGTCTAGCTACCCCCTGGGTCGATCACTCGCGACCTTTACTCGTTTAGATCAGTGGTTCGCACCCACTGTTCCTATCTGTTCTACATCGGATACGGAGGCCAACTTTTCGTGCCATCCGAGAGACCGGTTTCAATTGCCTGCCCACACAAGCGAAGTCAGCTGCGAGGGAGTCGGGTAGCAGATTTAGAGCAGGGTTAGCCTGCAATAGATCCATGAAGTTAACTGCCTGCCGCAAGGCCCCATCTGATTTTGGCCCGGCGGTATGTAGGCATGTTGTCATGCTTTACATATCAACACGCTACAGCCCGGAAAGTCTCTACCTACGGAATGATTTCAGTAGAACGAGAATACGGCGCGACCACTGGTATGCTCTGAGAAGTGAAAATAATCGATCCGTCTCCATCAAAGCTGCTCTAGCAGTGAGAGTTCAGGATATACAGTAACGAGATATAGGAGTGCCGACTCGGCGGCTGCATCTCTCGCAGCGGGATCCACACAGAGCGATTAACGGATTGGGCTGTACGTGTAATCAAAAACAACCCATTTACGCTCCAAACCCTCCGCACCCTCAACAATTGTCGCGCAGTCCCAAACCATGTCTAAAGCACGGACGAGCGAATGAGTAGACTCTAGAGATGCCACAGAGCAAGTAGGAGCGAATTCAGTGGACAACGCAAAGACCACTCACCGCCCACGCTTCCAGAGTGCAATATTAATATTACGCTGGGCATCGTCATACAGCCGTCGCCCTGAGAAAGGAGCATAGCGCGTCATCAAGAGGAGATAAAGTTCAAGGGATAGGCGGCGTTTATTGAGCTCACAAGAGGAACCTCGAGGCTTAACGAGATAAACACCCTATCCCATCCTTCTCAGTGGTAAGGTAATGGGACATAAATCAATGAGTAATCACGCTTCATATCAGCCATATCAGGAGCACACTGAATTAATATTCATAGGTAGCATTACTCAACAAATAAGAACAATGGGTATTTCTCCATGATCGTATCGTCTTCCACCAATCGCACCCTTCGACGTCATCCAATTGTACCAAGGGTGTTGGACGGAGGGCTCAGCAGGCTTCAGTTCGATCGTAGTTGACGCCGCCGTACAGCCCGAAAGAGAATCGCGGATTCTTGGACCTAGTTGTATGGGATCGTATCCAGGAAGGGCTGCAATGTCTGCGGACAAATTGATCAACGAGGCACGAGTGAAACGACAAACGACAAAGAAACAGCTCACATTCCCCAACACCAATGATCTCATCTACTCTCGGGTCTGCGCGCAGGCATTCTTCTCTTCGTCGATTTGGATCGTCAATGCTATACAGTCTGCAGGTCGATCATGAATACCGGCACATCCATGACACGTGCCTTCCCATCTAAAGACGTAGGCCGATGCCCGTGACCGGTCCTACCATCTCAACCAGCACCGAGAGAGAATTAATCGACGAGCGACTCACGGAACGCCCATTCTTGTGACATACAGTTGCTGGCCTCTATCCCTCCAGCCGCAGCTCATTCAACTCCTTTGCATCCACGCCGTGTCAATGAACAGAGCGGGGATAGGAACGGGATGTGTGGAGGAACAAGGGCCACTGATTTTTCATTCGAAAGAGGCATGACACCAGTGGGCAGGTGCGTTGAGGTGAAGCCTGTGGGCGACTGCGTCTATATCCCGCAAGGTCGCTGCTGGTACCGCAGGACGATTTCCTTGTCGGCAGATACAGCGAAGAGAATGGTCCGGGGCTTATTCCATGAGAGCTGGAGTCGTCGTTGGGGCCGGTAATTAAGCCCATAGACTAGGACTGTGCGTAGGTGTGGTGCAAGTCATATTGACATAGATGAGCTGGACAGCGCGGCATCTGGAGAGCAGTCTACCAGCCTACCATTCGCAAGCCTGTATAATCGTTCCATTGAAATGTTGAGACAGAAGAGCGAGACATGAACACACCTTTGCACCGGTGCACTCTGATAAACCGTAGGTGCCATGAGAGAGCTTCCTTCCTATAAGACACATCTACTCCTCTCGAACCTCGATAGCGTAGCTGATCAGTGTTGATAATAGCTGTAAAATGGCAGCTCTGGAGCTACTGGCTGGAGTATGGTGAGCTGGCGAATGCGTGAAGTATGGGAGACCAAGGACGATGACAGAGAGACCCTGGGGAGTAGCGTCACATTCCCTGGAAAGAAGATAGGGAATTTTCGGGGGTTACAGCACCTCTGGAGCAGACAAGAGATTCCTCAGAGAAGACAAAGACGAAAGGAAAAGTGAGGGAGGGCGTGCAAAGGGCGTGGTCAACCAGGAGCGGTCACCCGGACCGGAAAGCCCTTAAGCTTGCTAAGCAACCTCCGCGGCTTCTTTCTGTTCACCGACGTCTCAGTGTGTTTCGTCGTTGTTTAAACGAAAGTTTACACTAGTTCAATGGAGGACGGGCGATCGAGGAGTGACGGAGTCGCGGTCTTTCTGCCCTCACGCGGCGAACGCATAGACTGCACGTGCACGCTTGCACCCTCACCCATTAGGTCTCAGTTTCAGTTGTGTAGCCTTATATTTCTTCTTCTCTTTCCATCACGACGAGATACAGCCCATTTTCTCTACCCACCCAGTCCCTCCCTTGTACAGTATAATGTCATCGGCCGACCACGTCGGAAAATAAAACGAGAGCTGGCTGGGCATCGGCACTTTTGCCTCTATTTGCAGTATATAGACCGACCGCCTATGCCGGCGAATGTCTCCAAATGGTTTTATCCGTTCCGGATAACAAGATATGGTAGACGCCGATGATCGTGCACTGCCATCCCGCCTGCACTGCCATCCCGCCTGCACTGCCATCCCATCTGGTCGGTGGGTCTAGGCGCTTGCATGGCTCCTATTCAGCCCTTGATCCAATATCTAATCTACGTGGCACCCTGTGATGTGTCGAGATATGCGCTTGACTTGACTTTGATACATTAGTTGTTGAGGTCGCCGCGAAGCGGCCCACCTCAACAGATACATGTATCAAANGTCAAGTCAAGCCATTAGACACGTCACAGGGTGCCACGAGTTCTTTGTCTGCACCTCGCCTTGTTTAATTAAGTTGATAACATTCAATGACTGGCTATTACACAGACAGATGATAAGGTATATTGAGAGATAAGGATGCCACACATCAAAGTTAACGATAGAAAACTGCGAATGTTCACGTCAGCGCTGGTGTGCCATGTTACTGCAAAATCAATGTCTTACCTGTATATTCCGTGTTGCATGCGACAAATCCAGTCTGGTCCCATGTCTTCTTGAAGCATGCAAATCCTGTTGCTAGCCTCCAAACTGCGTGGTTGGCATCCATGCGTCGGAGTTCCCTAACCTCTTTGTCTTGGTACCCGTCAAATCTGATGTGCATGACATGGTTGTCCAATAGGCTCCTTATGGTCTGTGGGCAGCAAGGGTCCTCACCACATTCGTGCGTGTCTTCAAGGCGCATCCACATCTGGTAGCCGCGATCGATATACTTCTCGACGCATTTCATGATGGACTTTGGTATCGGTTTGTTGAAGTTGATGAGGCCAATGTGATGCATGGTTGTTTCGTACAGGCAGACGAGCCCATGGTGTGAGATGTAGTTCATGACGATGGTGGAATGAAAGTGAAGAATAGGTAGGACCGCCATTCCTGTAGAGACTATGATGTTAATCTTCCTTCCTGCTCGGTCCCGAAGCTCGAAGATCTTGCTGATGGCCTCCATCGATGCCCGATAGCCGGGGGAAACTTTATGAACCTTGACGTATCCCTTTGCCTTGAAGTAGTCGATGACAAGAAGGTAGTAATCCTCGATGGTGTAGATGTCGATGTCTCCGGGTTCGAACGTGGACTCTTCGTTCAAGATCAGGAGCACAAACGACCCCGAGATGAGGCTTTGTGTGCCTCTTAGCAGGCGCAGCAGGGATTTACCCTTCAGCCCCCACTGTCTGAGCTTCCTGTCGAGTCGGCAGAGCAGCGCTGTTGCTGCTTCGCTTTCACTGATGGCGCCTTGGACGTGAAGCTGGTACATCTCCAGCAAGCTACATCCCTGGATTGCTTCAAGCCTCTGGTCGTCTGCCATTTCCTGCAGCTCAACACCCGCTTCCTTGATTATTTCGCTGATGGGCCTGGTGTCGATGCTCCTGCTTTCTTCCGAGTCGCCATCGGAGTCGGACTCTACTTCATCGGTGGAAAGTGCATTGTCGATGATGCTGTTGGTTTCTATGCTGCTGGTCTCTGAATCGCTCAGAGTTGTGCTTCTGCCTTGAGTGGAAGGAGATTCCGCGCCCATGACGAGCTCGTCTGCGAGTGCCTGCTGGTCTTGCTCTATGATTTCTCTGATGCTTGCCATCAGACTGTCCCTGCCTTCTGCACTGGTGCCTGCAAGGTGGGTTGATTTGCTGGCCTGGTTGTCGTCTTCATCGCTTGGATAGACCTCGTCAAACTCGAATTCTTCTCGTATTTCCTTGTTCCATATCGACCTAGCTTCCTCGTCGATGGCCTTGAGGTAAGAAGGGTCCAAGCCATGTTGAATTTGTCCAGCCATTGTGCCTGGAAGCTTGACGATGCTCGTATCTCCTCCACTGCCTTGGTCTACCCGGGTTGTTTTATCTGAGCATCTGCGGTTGTTTTTAAGAAGGATAGGACATACCCATTTCTTCCAGATACTTGATCATATGGCTGACGGTGGGTATGCGCTCAGATACCCTTTCTATATTGTGTCAGACAATGGAAGGCGGTTGAGCTGTGTGGATGGCTCACCAGCTACGATAAGGGGCGGGTGCCCTATTCCAAGTTCACCGTACCCGTGCAGGGCCTGAGTGGTGCATAGGTTTGGGCTGATACTCCTGAGCAAGGCTATTGAGGGTGCATTGTCAGTTTTGGAAATTTTCCCCTTGTGATTTGCTCTTGCCTTTTTCCTCAGACGACGATGCTTGGTCTTTTTGGCCCTTGCTACTCGCACCATATTTCTGAATCAACGTGCCAAATATTCCAGATCCCAGACGAAGTTTCTTGATAGGCTGCTGCGATAATGTAGGTGAAGTTGGACTGTCTTCTGTGTTTCCAGGTGTATTGAAACGACGAGGACGTTTGCCTTTGCTAGGGCTATCCATGGTGTAGTTCTTTGCACAGTGGTTCAAGGCGAAAGTGGGAGCTAGATTGGGCAGATGTCTTGCCTGGCACAAGACGTAGGGTGTGGTTTATTTTATTATTCTTGTTATTCCGTGGGCTTTTATATTGTCCTGACCACGTCGCTTGGTCTGCTCACTTTGTGTCTGGGTCAGGGAAGGCGCTTGCTGCTGCCTAATATGGTCTTTCAGACTGTTTGCATCAGCCCGCTTTGGTTCGTGCTGCTCGGAGTTATTGGTTTCGGTTACTATACTCCATTCGTGGTGGTTTGTAGGTGCTGTAATCCCGTTCTGCTCTTGGTTCGTTTACGTTGAACTTCCGGTCGTTGGAGCGGCTTTGTTAGGCGCTGCGATACATCTCGACAACCTCCACGAGGCAGGTACGGTGACGCTTGTTTCCCCGTTTGTTTGCTTGGCCCGTGTTCTATGTCAGGGTTGACACTTTCCCTTTCTGGTTTGTGTATCCGTCTGCCTGGCGCGCAAATGCGTTTTGCAATTCCAGTTTCGATACGCCGATTTCGACCGCTTTTGTGTCTTGAATTTTTGCCTTTGTTTGCTTTGTGTCCTCGCTCTCTGTTTGGTCTTCCCTTCTTTATAACACCTATAAGATTATCTCCTCTCCCGCTGTTCTCGACCCAACTAATCCTGTCGACATAATGTCTCTGATCAATTCCTCTTCCACTGCTCCTGTCCGTCTCGGTGCCCGCCTTGGTCTACCGGAATCATTGCCTGTGGTGATATGTCGTCTTTGCAACAAGGAACATGGTTTGTGCTGCCTCTCTGCCTCGCTTCTTTGGTGATTAACACGTCCTGTAGCTGATCCAGGTCGCATTACCTTGTGCACCCTCCCTATTGAAATGATAGAGGAGGCTGTTTGTCGTGTTGGTGGACCACTTGAGCTGCATGCTCTGGCCCGTGTCTGTCCAACCTTCCGTCGACTTGTCATGCAGGTCATCTTCAATCGTTTGTCCAGCATTCTCAGCAGGGTTGGTATTCCCGATTCAAGGCTGTTCCTACGCATGCTATATGCCACTGGCAGCGTCTTTCTTGCTGGCCCCTCCCTTCTTCCCGTTCTTTTCCCCGACTTCAGCAACCCAGGCTACGCCAATTGTTTGGAGCTTCATGCTCCCAACGATTCGAGCACGCTTGACTACCTCACGGACCATCTTGAAGGTCATGGCTTCCGTCTTCAAGGTGTCGACAAGGGTGGTCGTCGTGTACGAGCTTTGGCAACAGACGTTCTCGACTACCCCTACTTCGGACGCACCGTGAAGAAGGTCCTCAAGTATACGAAGGATCTTGGAGATGGCCTTACCTCGAAGATCTATATTTTTGTGAACAAGTCTTTGCAGTCCGGCTTCCTCTCCATCACTGAGTACCCGACCACTCTCTTCATGATTGCCATCGACGGCGTCAATTTGCACGTCCTCTACCCTGAGCTCACCGGCAAGCTCCGCGCGCTTATCAATTTCCCATTTCCCAGGCCAAAGGCTTTCTCTCGCCTTCCATCCTTCACTCATCCGTTCGCCAGCTTCTTTGACTTCAAGGCCAGAGTGAACGACTGGAAAGAGTATCGTGCTCATATTTGCGACCACTCCACTTCCTGCCCTCTTCGTTATCGTACCAACATCGACAACCGTGGAATCCTCCTTCCCTGCACGCCAGATCATCCTGACTTTACCCATCGACGGCCTCCCGCACCTGGTCACATACGCAAACCCACGAGTGTTTTCCCTCGACAGGAGGTTCTTGTCCTCTGGAGGCTTCGTTGCTGCGGGTCCTGCAGCGATTCCATGGCGTTTCCGCAGCAGAACAGAGGCCTTACAGGACCAGAATATGAGAAGATGTCTGCAAAAGCCATGAAAGCCCATGCTCTGCGGCATCTTCAATCCGGAGGCAAGATGCTTGCTGTTGGACATGAGTCAACCCCTCAGTCCATGTACAATAATCCTCAAGCATATCCTCAAATGTTTCCTTGGCTTTTTCCATATGGATTAGGTGGAATTGGACAGTCAAGGCATTTCAAGGTCATGTCTGAAACGGAACATAAGAAGCGATTGCTCCTCTACCACGACAAACGATTCCAGACAGACTTTTACTTTCCCATGATAGCCTTTAACCATGAACAGATCAAGGCTAATATTACTGGAAGCTTTTTATATGCAAAGCGAAGCAAGTTTGACTCCATTTCTAAACGGATACTGACCATTGATCAAGATGTTCTCGGCACAATGGCCAACAGACTTTCAACTGGCGAGGCCATCAAGCCTGCCTCCGATGCTGAGAAAAACTGCTTTGCACTGCTTGAGGATATAGATCATGTTGGGGCTTATGCTGATGGTTTTTTGACAAGCAAAAAATACATGAGGAATGAAATATGGTCACTTATTGCTCATAAAGGGGCTCCAAACTGGTTTATAACATTCTCACCTGCAGACAATAAGCATCCTTTGTGCTTGTATTATGCAGACACAGAGATAAAATTTGCTGATAAAATACGTTCATGGAAAGAGCGTGACCTGTTAGTATTGAATAATCCAGCTGCAGCTGCTCGCTTCTTTCATCACTTAGTGAAGCTGGTAATAAAACATGTTCTTGGATTTGAGAGTGAAATAGATGGCTATTATGGAAAGCCAGCAGCATACTATGGAACTGTGGAGCAACAGGGAAGGCTCACTCTTCACTTGCATATGATGCTCTGGATTGAGAATGCACCTTCACCTCAGATGCTAAGAGACAAACTTTTGGACCCAAACGGTTCTTTTCAAGTGGATATGGTTCACTACCTTGAAGCATGTCACAAGGGAGAATTCTTGACAGATACTTTGGAGGGCCTCAAGGCTAAGATGCAATCTCCAGAAGTGCAGCATCAAGGGGTCCATAATATGCATAGTAGTGTGGCTACTGAGCAGTCTAATGATAATCAAGCTTGTTCTGCTGACCCAACTCTTTGCCTTCCTGTTTCACCACCAGAAAGAAGGTGCAATCACTCAGAATGGGTTGACACTGGCTGTTCCAGTTGTGATACTTCAAAGAGATGGTGGGCAGCTCAGGAAAAGGAGACTGATAATCTGCTAGTCAAATCTAATGTTCACACATGCAGAGTTCAAAAGGGTTCAAAGGCAACCAAAAATGCAGCATCCAATACTGATGCTCAGGTAGTACCTTCTGAGGGTGGTGCTAAAGGCTGTTTAAACAAAGATGGTATTTGCAGTGCAAGATTCCCCCGTGAAACTCGAGATCAAACAGTGGTTGATCTTGAAGATGGGCATATTGACTTAAAGAAACAAGAAGCATGGCTTAATACCTTTACTCCTTTGCTTACATACCTTCTTCGGTGCAATACTGATGTTACATGTATGATGTCTGGCACCTCTATGAAGGCTATAGTGTCTTATGTGACTGATTATATTACTAAAGTCTCATTGAAAAGTCACCACATTTTCTCCCATACTTTGGATATTTTTCAAAGAAATACAGACCTGATTGAGCAAAGCTCATCACATGCTGACTCTGCTCGGAAGATGCTGCTAAGAATTTGCAATGCATTGACATCCAAAATGGAGATAGGAAGTCCTCTGGCATGTTTATATCTGCTGGGAAACCCTGACCACTATACAAGCCACTCTTTTATACCTTTTTTCTGGAGACAATATGTAAATGTAGTACAGGCTTACTGGCATGATAAAGATAAAACACTTCTTGGGCCTACTGCAAAAAGCTCTTGTGATACAGATGACAAGCTGCTGCTGTCTGTTCAAGATGGTCAGGTTACACTCAGATCTAAGGCAGATGACTATATATACAGAGCTCCAGAGCTAGAGGATATTGCTCTCTATGACTGGGTTAGATTTTATGTGAAAGAGCAAATACCTAAACGAAGACGCAAGAATAAGGGTGGAGACAACCTTGTGTTTGAAGAGGTAGAGGAGTCTGGATCAGATGAAGAGAGTCAGCCCCATCCAGATGAGTCACACAATAGAAGAAAAAAACCTTCAGGCAGTAGTTGCTACAGGTTTAAGCCAGACCATCCACAGTATGGAACACATTGGATGCATTTTATTCCTGGAAAGCCTAATAGTCCTGTTCCAAATCTCTTGGGTGGTGCTTTGCCTCGTAAAGATCAGGGTGACAGAGAATTTTACTGTATGACTATGCTTACACTGTTCAAGCCTTGGAGGACTGGCTCAGAACTAAAAGATGAACTTCAGCTTTGGGATGATGCATTCAGTCAGCACAACTTTACCCCATACTTTACAACTATCATGAGCTACTTTAACCTTAAATATGAATGTCTTGATGCAAGAGATGATTTTAGGTTTCAGCAAAAAAAGCTGCAGTTGATGCTGGCTGGCTCAAATCACAGAGGGGAGTATACAGAATTTGCAGATGAGTATGAAGAAGACTTCCTTGATGCTCTTGGTACAAATATTGGGAATGATGGCAGGCTATCAGATGAATACCAGCTTGGAAAAACTGCAAGGCGGAGAGCAGGTCAGATGCAGGATGCACAAGTTATGATAACACGTACTGGATGGCTTGACAATAACTTAGTGCCTTCAGAGCAGCATTCTAAATGCATACCAACATTGCAAGCCCTCAGAGAAGAGCTGGAGCAGAAGAGAGAGTGCAAATGCAAGATCCACAAAGAGGCTGATAATTCCCAGAGCAGCATAGAAGAAGAGGCTAGAAAAGGCCATGACAGGTGTACTCATAGCAAAGTGTTGGGCAACCAAATACTGGAGAACAAGAAAGATAAACCCGAGGATGAGATTGAACAAATGTATGATCCTGTTGAACAGGGTCGACTTTCAACCAATGTAAGTCCTGCTGATTGGAAAAATGCTGTAAAGGAAGCAAAACAAAAGGCAATTGACCTTAAGTTGGCGAACTACAAAGTGTCCTCTGTAAAAAATGCATCACTGGCGCAACTGAGTCTAACAGAGCACAGCTTGCACAAGGATGGTCAAGAAGGGCTTGTAAAGATTGTTGATGCTTCTTTCCTATATCACAAGTATGTACCCAAGGACCAAAGAAGTGCTGACCTCATTACCAAAATATCAGAACAAGCTACTTTGAATAATGAACAAAGGCGAGCATTCTCTATAATTGCCAATCATGCATCATCAATAGCATCTCCTCAGCTAAAGATGTATTTAGGTGGCATGGGTGGGACAGGTAAAAGCCAAGTTATAAAGGCGCTGATAAACCTCTTTAAGGAGAGAGGAGAAGCCCACAGATTTGTAGTGTTAGCCCCTTCAGGTACTGCAGCTGCCCTTCTTAATGGTGCAACATATCATTCTTTCCTTGGAATAAACACAAGAGGAAAAGATGAGGATGGCGCCATCCGAATCTCTGAAGCAACATCTATAAATGACACCCGTGAGCGCCTAAAAGGTGTTGAATATATCTTTATCGACGAAGTGTCAATGATAGCATGCCATGAGCTATATGCAATTAGTGCAAAACTGTCATCTGTTACTCAAATGCATGATCAGGCTTTTGGTGGTATGAATGTGATACTAGCAGGGGATTTTGCTCAGTTACCACCTACAGGCGGAAATGCTCTTTATCAGCACATGAGCTATGATGATGGCCCTCCATCAACTCCATATGCTCAGCAAACTGCCATAGGTAAATTTCTGTGGCATCAGTTCACCACAGTTGTTATACTTAAACAAAATATGAGGCAGAACAAGCCAGGTGGTCCAGATGCAGCATTGCGAAGTGCTCTAGAAAATATGAGATATGGTGCTTGTACAGAGGATGATATTCAGTTTCTAAAAAGTCGGGTGTCTAGACGACTGACATCTACAGATCTTTCATTGCCAAAGTACAAAAATGTTTCAATAATAACATGTTGGAATACATTCAAAGACAAATATAATGAACTAGCATCAGCACGTTTTGCAGCAGATACTCAGCAGGAGCTTCTTCACTTCTATTCTGTGGATCATCTTGGAAGTGTTGAAGAGAACCCAACAGCAGGAAAAAAGAGGAAGAAGCGAGGTTCTGCTAGAGCCTATTTATCAGAGACTTTGCAAAAGCTGCTGTGGACCTGTCAGCCCCACACCAGTGGACACATCCCTGCAAGGGTATCCCTCTGCTTAGGTCTTCCTGTTTTAATACGCTATAATGATGCAACAGAACTTTGTATTACAAAAGGCCAAGAAGGTTTGGTTATAGGTTGGGACAGTAGGCCAGGGCTGTACAACACTCTAGCTTTGGACACTGTCTATGTACAGCTTGTTCAACCCCCCCAAACAGTGAGCATACCTGGTTTGCCAAAGAATGCTGTTCCTATTTCTCAAAGCAAGCATACTATGAAATGCCAGCTGCCAGATGATACATTCTTGAATATTGAGCGGGAGCAGGTAAATCTGCTTCCTAATTTTTCAATGACTGACTACTCTGCACAGGGCAAAACCAGGTCTGTTAATGTTGTTGACCTGAGCAAATGCAAATCACTCCAATCAATGTACACCTGTCTATCACGTAGCTCTTCTGCTGAAGATACAGTTATTGCATATCCCTTTGATACTAAATCCTTGAAGTCCCCCGTGACAGGTTACCTGCGCCAGGAGTTCCAAAAAACTCTTTTGCTTGATCGTATTACTGAGCTGCAATACCTTGGTCAACTTCCACCTGGTGTATCAGGCTCATTGCGTTACCCATTGATCAAATCATTTAGAGCAGCAAAGGGAAGCTTTGATGGTGCAATGAATGGGTGGCCATCAACCATCAAATATAGTTCTGCAGATGACTTACTGGAGCCTAATGCAGCTGAGTATCTCTGGGAAGGAAAACTAGATGCCATGGAAGAAGAAATGAAGAGACTCCATAAACTCAAAGCTGTAGAGAAAGCAGCCAAAATTAGACTGAAGGGGAAGCCCAACCCTCAAGGTTTGCCTCTGTTGGCTCCATTGGCTAAAGTAAAAAGGGATTCCAACCATGGTATAGCTCAAAATGCCAAACAGAAATTGTTAGACCCTCAGACACCTCAAGATGGAGTGCCAGGCAGCTCATGCAATCCAAGGCCTTCCAAAAAACCTAAGATATCATACTCAAACACTCCATCTTTGCATGATACACCTTCACCTGGCATTGTGGGTCTCCAGTGGAACCATATCAACTATAGCTGTGCCTATGACTCATTGCTCACTATATTGCACTCAATCTGGTCATCTAACTCCACTTTTTGGTCAGGGTCTCTGTCAGCATATAGTAACAACATGAGAATACTGGTTCAAGGTTTTGAAGCATTCAACAGCCAGAAGATCACACTAGAAGCAGCAAGAGACCAGCTCAGAACATCCCTGGATGCTGCCAACCCTGATAGGTTTCCAATGGGACAGTCCTTTATCTCCATGTATGACCTTGCAACTGTTTTGTTCAACAATGAATACATTGGGCAACCCATCCTAAAATGCAGGCAGTGCAACTTCAGGCTGGATTCACCATCTCGAGCAAATCAAAGCAAGCTGTATACTGTTACAGCAGTAGGTGGAGCAAGCTCACCACGCAAGCTGCAGTTTGGGAATGACCTTACCATTGCCCACATACTTCATATAGTACCCTCAACAGCTGAATTCCCATGCCACCGATGCTCCGAGCTTCGACTGCTGGACAGAGAAATGCAGGCCACAGCTGATATGCCCAGTATCCTACTGTTTGACACCGCGGTTTTTGGTACATTTGGAATGTGGGCACATGGTAAGTAAAGAGTCTGCTGGTAATAAAATTTCTCATGGTTTGGATAACAAATGCCGCAGCTGAGCACATTTTTTGTATAACAGAATGTGCTCACTGATGCTCCGCCAAAACGAAATCTGTGTCCAATATGTGCTGGCCCGGACATTCGGCATCCAAACCTTGAGCAAAGTCATTCCCAGCACAGTGTTTGTTCATTGTATGTCTGCCTCGCAAACAGGATACCAACCACGGTGTGAACTGCTTGACCAACATGTTCTGCCTGACCTTACTCTTCGGCTCAGCTCGCAGACTGCAAGCAAATCATACTTGCTCAAAGGTCTGATCTATCATGGCTCTAGTCACTTCACATCAAGAGTCATTGACTCTCAAGGTCAGGTTTGGTACAACGATGGTGCTGTCACAGGAAGAGAGTGCAAGCTCGAAGGGCATTTGAATGGAAACAGCAATGGTGCGTGGTTGAAAACTGCCTATGGAAAGTCATTACATTGCGCAGTTTATGTGCAGCATGTGTAAATCAATAAAATAAAAAGACAACAATTATCGACAGCAAAATCGTAGATATAATAACAGCACAAAAGGAATATATATGTATATTAATAAAATAAAATAAAATAATAATAATAATAATAAACATGTAAAGACTCGTACTGCCGTGCCTCAGCAGCGGCCCACTAACACAAGTACTCAGTGAGTGAAGGGAAGTGAGTAATATGCATCGATCATCATGATCGTAATCAATCTCCACATGCAACCCTAACCTCTCCCTCCCTGCATTTGCTTATTGGGCGCCTATCAATTTGGGACGTCTTTGACGGCTGGTACGCTTGCCCTTCTTCAATGGTTCTCCGGCTGAGTACGACTTATCCTTGATACTTGTCAGAATTTGTGTTCCTCGCAATCCCACTGGGCGCCTAGGTGGGGTATTCGTCACCACATTCACCCATATTTTTCTTCTTCTCAGCCTGAGCTACTCTGTGTGGACATCGTAATGAGCAAGAATATCCCAAGTGGTACGAGGCATGTCAATTTCTGAAACCCAGGAAAATATAGAGCTACCCCATGTTTCTAAATCACGTTGCAAAACGACGGGTTTGCAAAAATGACGAAAAATAATAGCTGTGTATCCATATCAGCTCTGTTATCCCGAAATGTCTGCGTCACCCCTTTCCCTTTTTCCTGCTCCATCTCGAATGGGCGGGGAATCCTGAACCCCAATCTGAAACTCACCTAGATAACTGACTCGAGATGAATTCCATTGACCTCTTTACACGAATCTGCAACATCAAGCCCTACCGTTTTGTCGTACGGTGGAAAGGTGGAAAAGCACCTCCAGTATATAGAGTCCAAACGTCGATCGCTAGCTGATATGCAAGTCGTTTGATCACCACCACCCACCCCACCCCCACATTTCTTGGCCAATGGCGGTTCCGAGTCTCGACCAGGCTATTCACAGCGATCTTCGGAGCTTTTTTTGTGTTGCGAGAATAACAGAGCGAATCAATAAATGTGAGAGAACCCTGCGCACAGGGTGACACATGGCATGACTTCGTAGGATAACTGCATTCAAGCAATGTTCGGGACTAACTGGAATGTATGTTGTCTGACCCTTCTCACTTTCTCAGTTCATTTCATTCATTCGAGTTTTCCAACCTCCACAGCCACCTCCTACTCCTCCTACCCCTCATACGCCAGCTCAGGATCTCACTCAAGGACAGAAGCGTTCTTCAAATACGTTCGGCAGCCAGAATGACCAGGAGGTGCCCCCAACTAATACAGTCAAGCGACGAAAGCTTCCGAAAGTTTCAGCCCCTGCCACTTGAGTCCAACCTCCTCGAGGCCCAAGCAAGAACCACTCCCTCCGAAATTAGCTGATTTTCCAGCTCGCCCTTTCTTCTTTTCGCTTTATTACGATGACCCCTTTGTCCTTCATCGCTCGATTTGACACATTCGCTACTCCTCGTTCTTTGCGCTTCCTGCTTCTCCACGTTCCCTTTACTTCAAATCGTTGTCGTTCAACCCTTCGACTTTAGTCCTTTATACATGCTTTCGACTGTCCGAGCCCTAGCTATTTCGAGATTCCTGTCTGGCCCCGCCGCTCCGCTGCAAATCCGCCGAAAATCCCGGCGGAGGTCTGCATTTCTGACGCTGTCTTGCATATCTTGAATGGACTGCATATTCATTACCGGATTGCACATCTGTTACCAGCTCACACATCCGCAGGCATTTATTGGAGCTGACCGTCTCTGCGGCCGGCGGCATATCTGCCCTTTTCTTACCATACGCAAACTTACCTTGCAGATATGCTACCTAACTTTTTTATGATGCCAAAGAATGGTAACACAATGGAAAAATCATCATACTCTACCTGGTGATTTTGTATCTGATCCTTTGAGAGACCGTACTAGCAGGTGAACGCACTTTTAGCTTGACGTCCTACCGTAGAGCCATGTCACTGAGCAAATCAAAGTTATAGCCGTGCATCCGTTCACCTTTGAGAGCGTAACGCTGGGAGAAAAGCAGATGATGAGCTGTCATTTTCTCGTGCTACGACAGCGCACATACAAAGGGAGCTCACCGGGAAGGGTGTAAACAGTCTCAGGATTGTCAGTTCGTCACCTCAGGGGACATGGAGCACGGAGGTGAGCTGATGGCCTATGATGTTGTCGATTAATACTGATTCTGGGTTTGACTAACTGCCTAGATTCACACCGAATTCCAGGCATCCATCTAGCTACAAATTGGCAATCAAGCGAACGGTGTTGCTTGTTCCCCAGCCACGGTCAAAGCTAAACTCCTCGGTGAGCTTCTGGACGGGTCCAAAATTTCCCTTCCCATCATTATACGAGACCCACACCGCATCCTGCCCAAAGCCAATGATATCGGCAGCGCCATCTCCGGTCAAATCGACAACGAAACGAGGATGTTTGTCAACTCGCCACCCTCCAGCATTGTATCCAAAGTCGCTGATGACGAGTTTCGGGGCTTGGAAGGTCCCATCTCCATTTCCAATCGCCACATAAACACCTGAATCCCCGAACCCTACGATATCTCCCCGACCGTCGCCATTGACATCAGCGACAAATCGAAGATGCTTGCTGACTTGCCAGAATCCAGCCCATGCACCGAAGTCCCAGACAGCGAGTTTGGGCTGTTGGAAGGTCCCATCACCATTATTCAACACGACGTATACCCCGGCATTTGCAAAGCCAATGATATCAGCTCTCCCATCCCCCGTAAGGTCCCCCAACGTACGTGGATGCTTATCAAGCGTCCATCCCCAACCGGAGTACGTGAGGTTCTTGTTGATGACAGTTCTAGGAGCAGCAAATGTGCCATCCCCGTTACCAAGAGCGACGAAGACATCCTTCTGGCCGAAGGCGACGATATCAAGAACCCCATCCCCATTGACGTCAGCCAAGAACCGGAGGTGTCGATCCAGCCTCCAGCCTCCAGCGTTGAACCCAAAGTCTTTGAGAACGAGACGCGCTGGCGCGTAGGTCCCGTCCCCATTATTGAGGGAGACGACGACACCCCCCTCGCCAAACCCGATAATATCGACGTACCCCTTCTTACGCAAGTCAGCGACGTAGCGGACATGTCTGTCAACACTCCAGCCTGATGCCGAACCGAAGTCTTCTAGGACAAGGGATGAGGCAGAGAAGGAGTCTCCATTGTTACGAGAAACGAGGACACCGGAACTGCCGAATCCTATGATGTCGCTGAGACCGTCACCTGTGGTATCGCCAATAAGACGGACATGTTGGTCAATTCGCCAGCCCCCGGCGATGTAGCCAAAGTCCGCTACTGCAAGTTTGGTGGTACGGGGCATGAGGCTGGTGCGAAGAATGGTAGTACCATTGAGGCCGAAGCCAACGATGTCGCCTCTTCCTACGCGGCGAGTGGGGACTGATGAAATTTTGGTTGATTAGTTGAATGGCATTTTTTAGGTAGAATAAATAATCAAACAGTACCTGGAAGACTTTGAGTGATGATCCCGTCGCTTGTAGGGCTGGCCGATTTGGCTTCCTTCGGGCCTGGCTGTGTGCATCTATCCTCTTTTTTGAAAACACTAAATGCCGCTGACAACGCTCTAGACTCCAGAGGCGACCTACCTCTCTCTCTTTCTGCTTCCCTCAATTTCTCTACTCGTCTCCTCAGCTCTTCATTCTCTGCCCACGCTTTGTTGCGCTCCTCTCGCAATCTCTCGTTCTCCATCCTCAGATCCCCAACTCCCTGTGTTCCCCATAACCTTGCCATGTCCTCAGCTACCCTGTCGCCGTTCTCCTTGTCCATCGCGATTACGTGATTGCGATACTCCTCGCATGGCTGGCATTTATTTTTGTGAAAGGGTAACTTGATCAATGGATGTATCTCCCAGCTTTGTACATCGTCCATCTTCTCTTGCCGTTTGTTGTCGTGATCGATGAGATTGTACTCAGTGAGTGAAGGAAGTGAGTAATATGCATCGATCGCCGTGATGGTTATCTTCGCATCCAACCCTAACCCCTTCCCTCCGTGCATTCACTCTTGGGCGCCTCCTAAGTTGGGATACCTTAACGGCTGGTATTCTTACCGTTCTTTAATGATTTCCCAGTTGAGTGCTATTTATCATTGATATATTTCTCAGAGATTTCATCCCCTGTTAGGCGCCTCAGATGGGGTATTCGTCGGCGAATTCACCCAAATTATTTCTTCTTCTGAGCCTGAGCTACTGTGGACATCGTAATACGCAAGGAAATTCCGGGTGTTACGAGGTGTGTCAAATTCCGAAACTCAGGAAAATATAGAGGTACCCCGTGCTTCTATATCATATCGCAAAATGACGGGTTGGCAAAAGTGACGAAGAGTAATAGCTCTGCGATAATTGGCGTGAAAATACATTCATATCAGCTGTGTTATCTCGAAGTGTCTGCATCATCCCTTTCCCCTTTTTCTATTTCATCAGGCCACTATTCCCTCACCGCTCTTTCGCATATATCGGGTTACCACGATCGATTTTGAAAAGGAGCTTTTCAAGCCATAGCCGGTAAATTTTGGTTGACGGAAGGAGCACGGAGACGAAGCTAGATATGTAGGCTGCCACTTCTTTCTTCCAAGACCGCACAGACTTCCATCGTTCTGCACAGCCAAGTGGCGGCGAAGTGGTTATGATTGTGAGTATAGCTCACCTTGTTGCTCCGGAGGGGAACTGAGACGGCAAGGTCAACACTATGTCCTTGATCCTAAACATCTTTTTCCTTCTGCACACGAACTTCGTTAATCAGACCATTTGCGAACTGAACCCAAATCCACCGGAATTTTGAGGTGAAATTTGACTAGGAACTTGGGCTTCTTCTACAGTGGTATCGGGGACGTTGGCGGCAAAAAGCAGCTCCCCTATAGTACGGTTTAGACTCCATAGATTAGGGATATCTTGAACAAGGACTCTTTTCGATAAGTTTTTGTCGTTCCTACCTTCTTTTCATCCATCAACTGTAACCTGTCGATAGTAGCAGACTGGAACTTAGCACTGCATTTAGGTGAACAAGGTACTTGCTCTGCTACGTAGCCTGCAATTCTACCAATGCGAATTGTCTTGGAGTGCACGACCTTGCTTCAAACCTGGAGGTGTTGCTGAAAATAGCTGCACATCCAGGAATCGAACCTCGATAGTCGGCTGGGTTGCAATGTTTGCACTGGCTGCTTGGGACAAACATTGATCGGTCCGCTCGTCCAACGTCACTCTCCTTTATTCGTTTGTCGCGAACATTCAGAACACAAGTCGCGGCCAATCCGATGACCTGCGCTTCTAACGTATTGAAAAAAGCATTGACTCATCTCTCTTCTCCTTGACTGCAACGATCCTGCGACTCCATGACTCGGACAGGGACTGCCTTTCCATTGGCGCGATAACGCCTCTACTCACTGTTCACACCTCCAACCATGACTATCTCTTTCGCATCCTCCTGCACTTGGCTCGTAAGCCGGTAGCACTGGGATGAGTGTCCTTGGTGAGCTCTCTTTACCCTATCCCCTCTTGACGTAGCTGATCTAGCGCCTGCCTCATATCAAGCATCCACAACTTTCATGCAGTTGCAGTGCGAACAGCTATCCGCTTTCGCCCCGCTCCTTGCTTCGATGGTGGCCTTTCATCCTCGTCTAATGACCATTGTATCTGTACGCAATGCATAGAAGATCCCCTCAACACGTCAAACGGTGGAGTCCGGAGAACTGGCGGAAGGTGACGCTATTTGGGATTTGGACCGCTCCAGTCATCGATGTGCTGCAAACTAGGATAATAAGTTGGGCATGATCCTTACGCAGCTGAGGTGAGTCACGGCTACCTTATCGCTATTCTTGGACTGAGAGTGACTCATGGCTAGAGTATCGTGCTCCTTCCCCCCAAGTCAATGACCGACGTGACATGGATGATTTTCAAGGGCTGGAAGTAGAGTCAAGACACAGATTCATTCCTCATGTAAATGCCGTATCCCTATCTGCGGCAACGAGCGCCGAATCCACGGTTGAAAGGCATATCGACCTCACGTATGTCTGATGGCGCTTTGAAGACTCACCGATACCTTCACATTATCACAGATTACCTCTCCGTTTTGACCACCCAGACCCTACCTTTCTTAGAGTCAGGGACTCGTGCCATGGCCTGCAGAGAGAGCTCCTCAGTGCCAGGGATTAGGTGTGTAGGAACGTCGCCTTTGAGCGCCGCCCGGGATACTGGTATTTGGCTCGTAGGACATGCCCGGGCTAAATGAATTATTTAGCACCATGGAGACCTGCAGCGACGTCACCTCTGAGGCGCTTAGAGTAATTTTCCACGCCTTCTTTTATTTACCCTCCAAACATTTGTGACTAGGACCCGACTTTCTTTGCTACCCACCCAGTTCTCCGGACTCGGCAAATTTCACCGCATTAGTGGTGTACCGGAATCTGACGTACGAAGGGATGCAGAGCTTCGGTCTAGAGAGCATGCCAGGGCTTTAGTGTTTAGGTGGCATACGCAAGGTTTGATAAAGGAAAGACGTTCCGTTTGCATCTATTTTTTCTATCTCACTCCCAACCTGGACGATCTTTCTTGTAAGTTAGTACTTCTGTGGTCTGTTGGACACTTCGAATACGATTTGGTGAGCCTCGCTTCTGTCAGTGGGCGCTTGAATGACGAGGGGCCTTGGAGGTATTCTCGAATGTACCCGCTGGCCATTCTCAGCCCGAATACTTATGCGCACGAATAGCCGTTCAGCGACATCGTGGAGATGTTTTGCCTTCAGCCGGACACTGACATTTTCTTTGATCTGTATGCTCAAGTCGCCGTGGACCTATCTCTTCCCAACCACGCAGGCCCTCCTGCACGCTAAGCACGCAGATTCCGCCTTCTCGGGTGCATTCTCTGATCGAGAAGATTCAGGAGTGTTCAAGCGGGAAGAATTGACCATCCGCTGCTTGGGACAAGCGATGGTGCGTGTTGTGAGAAAATTGAACCCTGAAGGATCGTTATTGGCATTAGCTCATGCTCTGAAGGGCCAATCTTTGAACAGTGGCTTACACTCAGCACAGCGTCATCCATCTTACACTCAACTTCAGAAGGTTCTTTCGCTCTGGGGACGCTCAACAGAATGGCAACGCAACGGAATAACCATCCTACTCGACCTGGTGATTTTATATCTGATCCTTCGAGAGATCTTATTAGCAGGTGAACTTACTTCTTATCTTAATCTCCCACAATCATGTCACTGATTAAACCAAAACTATACCCGTCCATCTGCGCGCCTCCGAGTGTGAAGCTGGGAGAAAAACAGCTGATTAGTTTTTATTTGCTGACGCTACGACGGCGCGGCAGAAAAGGCGGCCAAGGGTGGACGTTGTAAGTAGTCTCAGGATTGTCAGTTCGTCACTTCAGGGGACATGGAGCACGGAGGTGAGCTTATGGCCTAAGATAATGTTGATTGATACTAATACTGGGCTCGACTAACTGCCTAGATGCACACCGAATTCCAGAGATCCATCTCGCTACAAATTGGCTATCCAGCGAACAGTGTTATTCGTTCCCCAGCCACGGTTGAAGCTAAACTCCTCCGTGAGCTTTTGAACGGGTCCAAAGTTGCCCTTCCCATCATTATACGACACCCACACCGCATCCTGCCCAAACCCAATGATATCGGCAGCGCCATTTCCAGTCAAATCGACAACAAAACGAGGATGTTTATCAACTCGCCACTCTCCGGCGTTGTATCCGAAGTCTCTGATGACGAGCTTTGGGGTTTGGAAGGTCCCATCTCCATTTCCAATCGCTACGAAAACGCCTGCATCCCCGAACCCTACGATATCTCCACGCCCGTCGCCGTTAACATCAGCGACGAATCGAGGATGCTTGTTGACCTGCCACTTTCCAGCGTGTTCATATAAACCGAAGTCCTTGACACCGAATTTGGGCTGTTGGAAGGTTCCATCACCGTTATTCAACACGGCCCACACCCCCTCGTTTTCGAAACCAATGATGTCAGCTCTCCCATCTCCTGTTAGGTCCCCCAACGTACGTAGGTCTTCATCCAGCCTCCATCCCTGACCAGAATACGTGAAGTTCTTGTTGATGACGATCCTAGGAGTAGCGAACGTGCCGTCCCCGTTTCCGAGAGCGACGAAGACATGGTTCTCACCGAAGGCGACAATATCAGGAATTCCATCACCATTAGCGTCAGCCAAGAACCGAAGATGTCGTCCCAGCTTCCATCCTCCAGCGATGAACCCAAAGTCTTTGAGAACGAGACGCGCTGGTGCGTAGGTCCCGTCCCCATTATTGAGCGAGACGAAGACACCCCTATCGCTGAACCCGATGATGTCGACGTACCCCTTGTTGCGCAGGTCGGAGACGTAGCGGATGTGGTCATCGACACTCCACCCTTTTGTCAAACCGAAATCTTCCAGCACGAGGGAGGAGGGAGAGAAGGAGTCTCCATTGTTACAAGAGACGAAGACACCCAAATCACCAAATCCTATTATATCGCCGAGACCATCGCCCGTGGTATCGCCAACGAGACGGACATGTTGGTCGGTTCGCCAGCCCCCAGCGATGTAGCCAAATTCCGGCGCTGCAAGGTTGGTGGTTCGGGGCATGAGGCCGTTGCGGAGGATGGTAACACCATTTACGCCAAAGCCAACGATGTCACCTCTACCTACGCGGCAAGTGGGAACTGGGGCGTTTGTTGGTCAGTTTGAATGGCGCTCGCCAGTTAAAACGAATGACAAAACGGTACCTGGACGATCTTGGGTGATGATACCGTCGCTTGGGGAGCTGGCGAATTTGGGTTCCGTCGGGCCTGGCCATGCGCATTCATCTCCTTTTTCGGAAACTCTCAATGCCGGTGACGACGCCCTAGACTCCTGAGGCAACCTACCTTTCTCTCTTTCTGTTCTCCTCAATTTCTCTACTTGTTTCTTCAATTCCTCATTCTCTGCCCACGCATTGTTGCGCTCCTCCCGCAACCTCTCGTTCTCCTTCCTCAGATCCCCATGTCCCTGTGTTCCCCATAGCCTTGCCATGTCTTCAGCTACCCTGTTACCGTTCTCTTTGTCCATCGCGATTGCATGATTGTGATACTCCTCGCATTGCTGGCATTTATTTGTGTGGAAGGGTAACTTGATCAATGGGTGGACCTCCCAACTTCGTACGTTGTCCATCTTCTGCTGTCGCTGCTGTCGTTGTCGGTGAGTAAGGGAAAGGAATTGAGTAACATCGATCATCGTGATTGTGATCAGTCTCCACATCCAACCCTAACCCCTCCCTACATTTGCTCCTTAGGCGCCTATATTATTTTGGCATATGTGTTGACGGGTGGTATTCTTGTCCTTCCCCAGTAGTTTGCATGTTGAGTGCCCGATTTATGAACCTGGGTTACTCTGCGTGAACATCGTAAAGTGTAAGAATATCACATGTGTTACCAGGTGCGTCGAGTTCCGAAACTCAGGGAAGTATAATATGGAGATAGAATCCCGTGTTTCTACATAAAATCGCAAAACGATGGGTTGCAAATATGACGAACAATAATGGCTGTGCGATAAATTGGCATAAAAATTTGTCCATATCAGCTCCGCCATCCCAAAGTATTTGGATACCCTTTCCCCTTTTCTTACTTCAACAGGCCAAATTCCTTGAACCATAGCCTGCAACAGAGAGGTATCGCTATTCCCTCCCCGCTCCCTCGCATGTATGCATTCCACTAACCCGTCAGGAAGAAAAGGATTATTACGATCAATTGTGCAATGAGTCTTTCGAGCCAGGGAGAGGCAAACAGATTCCGAAAGAATCACGTCGTCATACTGGTAGCTTCTGATATCCCTTGACTTCGGACGTGGATGGGAGTCATAGGGAAGCAGACGGACATCATGAGGAGATGTATCATGTTTCAATATTTTATGATGCGTCCGTTGCTCGGTGTGCCTCCTACTCATTCTCCTCTCTCAGTTTGGTTACCATTCAATCATCATTTAACCATGTTTCTATGTGCTCTATTGCAAAATACAGTACTGGATGAATAGATTCACTCAATCGCATTACTGCTTGTGTCTGCCTGTTTCAACCTCTTCAGCCCTCCACCAAGGTGTCTTCCCTATTCAGACTTCAACGAGGGGAATCAGGGGATGCTTCGCGGGTATATTAGCTGCTGATATGTCAGTGGGCGAGTGAGCGGACAAATGCTGTATCTTCAGAGTTACGAGTTATGAGTTTTGAATAGATTGACTGTGATATGTTTTATTGAGAAACCAAGCTCGCACAAATCACTGAAGATGGAGACGGGATGGTTCATTGAATATATCTGCCTTGATATTGGATGAACGGGGAGTACTCAGCCTTAATTTCAAACTCACTTTGATAACTGACTCAAGATGGCTTCCGTTGACCTCTTTCCATGTCGATGGATATACAATATCGAGTCCCTAACGTTTTATCGTGAGGTGGAAAACTGGAAAACCCCTTCAGTATAGTTCAAACGTCAATCGCTAGCTGATATTTGATCACCGCCACTCACTCCCACACTTCTGACCCAATGGCGGCTCCGAGTCTTGACCAGGTAATTACAGCGATCATTCGGAGCTTTCTTTGTATTGTGAGAATGAAAGAACGAATCAATGAATGCGAGAGAAACCTGCACACAGGGTGACACATGACTTCGTAGGATAACTGCATTCAAGGAATGCTCGGGACTCACTGGAATGTAGCTTGTATAACCCTACTCAATTTCTCAGTTCATTTCATTCATTTGAATTTCCCAACGGAACGAAGGCACTTTGTTTGAATTTTGACTTCACTTGAAATTCTGCGAAGCTCACGACCTGCCAAGCATCGGCAGCCATAAATAATGTGCACCCCTGATATAGCTGTGGGGGATTAAGACCTTCGCCNTTTCGCCAGCTCTCTAGATGTTTTGTCCTGACTTTCATTCAGATTTGTTCCGTCCCTACTTTCCGTTCCCTGCATATCACTTGTTCCCCACATGGAATCACATTCAAACAGACCTCATACTCGGAATAGGTATCTCCTGTGAGCTCGGGTTGACGGAAGGAACACAGGAGGAAGCTAGACATGGAGCCTGCCACTTTGTGGCTCCGAGACGGCACTGACTTCCATCGTTCTGCACAGCCAAGTGGCGGCGAAGTGGTTGAGATTGTTCTCATGGCTGACCTTGTCGCTCCAGGGGAGAACCGAGATGCCAAGGTCAATGCTATGTTCTTGATCCTAAACATCTTTTGCATCATTTACATGAACTTCGTTACCCGGACCATTCGCGGACTGTACCCCAACCCACTGGAACTCTGAGGGGAAATTGGATCAAGAACTTGGGCTTCTACAGTGGTATCGGGGATGTTGGCTACAAGAAACAGCTCCCCTATAGTACGGTCTGGAGTCCATAGATTAGGGCTATCTCGAACAAGGACTCTTTTCGATAAGTTTTTGTCGTTCCTACCTTCCTTTCATCCACCAACTGTAACCTGATAGTAGCAGACTGGAACTTAGCACTGCATTTAGGCGAACAAGGTACTTGCTCTGCTACGTAGGCTGCAATGCTACCAATGCAAATTGTCTTGGAGTGCACGACCTTGCTTCAAACCTGGAGATGTTACTGAAAATAGCTGCACATCCAGGAATCGAACCTCGATAGTCGGCTGGGTTGCAATGTTTGCACTGGCTGCTTGGGACAAACATTAATCGGTTCGCTCGTCCCACGTCACTCTCCTTTACTCGTTTGTCGCGAACATTCAGAACACAAGTCGCGGCCAATCCGATGACCTGCGCTTCTAACGTATTGAAAAAAGCATTGACTCATCTCTCTTCTCCTTGACTGCAACGGTCCTGCGACTCCATGACTCGGACAGGGACTGTCTTTCCATTGGCATGATGATGCCTCTACTCACTGTTCACACTTCCAACCATGACTATCTCTTTCGCGTCCTCCTGCGTTTTTCTCATAAGCCGGTAGCACTGGGATGAGTGTCCTTGGTGAGCTCTCTTTACCCAATCCCCTCTTGACCTAGCTGATCTAGAGCCCGCCTCATACCAAGCATCCCCAACTTTCATGCAGTTGCAGTGCGAACAGCTATCCACTTTCGCCACGCTCCTTGCTTCGATGGCGGCCTTTCATCCTCGTCTAATGTCCATTGTGTCGGTACGCAATGCATAGAAGATCTTTTCAACACGTCAAACGGTAGAGCCCGTAGAACTGGCGGAACGTGACGCTATTTGGGATTTGGACTGCTCCAGTCGTCGATGTGCTGGAAACTAGGTTAATGAGTTGGGCGTGCCTTACGGAGCTGAGGTGAGTCACGGCTACCTTATCGCTGATCTTGGACTGAGAGTGACTCATGGCTAGAGTATCGTGTTCCCTCCCTCCCAGTCAATGACTGACATGACCTGGATGACTTTCAAGGGCTGGAAGTGGAGTCAAAAAACAGATTCATTCCTCATGCGAATGCCGTATTTTTCTCTGTGACGACGAGCGCCGAAATCACCGTTAAAGGGCACACCGATCTCACGTCGGATGGCGCTTTGAAGGCTCACCGATACCTTCACATTGTCGTGGATTGTCTTTCCGTTTTGACCACTAGACCCTACCTTTCTCAGAGTCAGGGACTGAGGCGAGAGTCTGCAGAGAGAGTTCCTCAGTACCAGGGATCAGGTGTGTAGGAGCGTTGCCTTTGAGCACCCGAGATATTGATATTTGGCTGTTAGGACATGGCCGAGCTAAATGGACTATTTAGCACGATGGAAACCTGCGGTGACATCACCGCTGAGGCGCTCAGAGTAAGTTTCCACGTCGTCTTTTACTTACCCTCCTGTCCGCTGCAAACATTTGTGACCAGGACCTAACTTTCTTTTGTTATCCACCTAGTTCTCTGAACTCGACAAATTTTCCCACATCAGTGGTCTCCCGGAGCCTGGCGTAAGAAGGGATGCAGAGCTTCGGTTTAGAGAGCAGGCCAGGGCTTTAGTGCTGAGATGGCATACACAAGGTTTAATTAGGGAAAGGTGTCCTGTTTGCGTCTATTCTTTCCGTCTCACTCTCAACCTGGACGATACTTTCTTGTAAGTTAGTACTTACGTGGTCTATCAAACACTTCGAATACGATCTGATGATCCTCGCTTACTGTCAGTGGGTGCTCGTATGACGAGGGGCCTGTGAGGTATTCTCGAACGTACTCACTGGGAATTCTCAGCCTGCGTGCTTGTGCACACGAATAACTGCTCAGCGATATCGGGGAGATGTTTTTGCTTCAGCTAGACACTGATACTTCGCTTTGATCTGTAGGCCTCAAGTCGCTGTTGACCCATCTCTTCCCAACCATGCAGGCCTTCCTCCACGCTAATGCATGCAGACTTTCCTCCTCGGATGCCTTCTCTGGCTGAGCAGGTCCAGGAGTGTTTAATTGGAGGTGTGGAAAACAGACCATCCGTTGATCAGTGGAAGCGATGGTGCGTGTTGTACATGGAATTGGTTTCGTTCGGCAGTTTTCGAAATTCAAATCAGTCCCATATTTTAACCGTCGTGAAAATTGATGAAGGACCGTCGTTGGCATTAGCTCATGCTCTGAGTAGCTAATTCTCTAACAGTAGCTTACGCTCACCACAGCGTGATCCATCATCGGCTAGCCCTCAGCTCTAGCAAGGTTCTCTCGTTCTGTGTAAGCTCCAAAGAAAGGTAATACAACGGAATACTCATCCTACCCTACCCGGTGATCTTATCACTGATCTTTCGACAGATCGTATGAGCAGATGATCAAGCGTACTTCTGTGCGTGCCGTCCTACAGTCATGTCATTGACCAAACCAAGATTATAGCCCCTCATCTATGTACTTCTGACAGTGTAAAGCTGGGAGAAAACCAGCTGGAAGGTGCTCATTCGCTCGCTCTACAACGGCGTGCCAGAATAGAGAGCTGACTGTGAACGGTGTAATCAGTCTCAGGACTGTCAGTTTGTCACTTCTGTGAACATGAAGCAAAGAAGTGAGCTTCTGGCCCAACAGAATGTGAATTAATACTAATCCTATGGTCGATTAACTGTGTAGATTCACACAGAGCTCTAGATGTCAATTGCACTACAAATTGGCAATCCAGCGAACGGTGTTGCTCATTCCCCAGCCACGGTTAAAGCTAAACTCCTCCGTGAGCTTCTGAACTGGTCCAAAGTTGCCCTTCCCATCATTATACGACACCCACACCGCATCCTGCCCAAAGCCAATAATATCGGCAGCGCCATTTCCGGTCAAATCGACAACAAAACGAGGATGTTTGTCAACTCGCCACCCTCCGGCGTTGTATCCGAAGTCGCTGATGACGAGTTTGGGGGCTTGGAAGGTCCCATCTCCATTTCCAATCGCCACGTGAACGCCTGCATCTCCGAACCCTACGATATCTCCCCGCCCATCGCCATTGATGTCAGCGACAAATCGAGGATGCTTGCTGACCTGCCAGCCTCCTGCGCCTGCACAGAATTCCTTGACAGCGAGTTTGGGCCCTTGGAAGGTCCCATCACCGTTACTCAACGTGATGGACACTCCGGCATGTCCAAAGCCAACAATATCAGCTCTTCCATCTCCAGTAATGTCTCCCAACGTACGTGGGTACTTATCAAGCGTCCACCCCCCACCAGAGTACGTGAGGTTCTCGTTGATGACAGTTCTAGGAGCAGCGAATGTGCCGTCCCCGTTACCAAGAGCGACGAAGACTCGGTTCTCGCCAAAGGCGACAATATCAGGGATCCCATCGCCATTAACGTCGGCCAAGAACCGGAGGTGTCGATCCATCCTCCATCCCCCAGCATTGAACCCAAAGTCGTTGAGAACGAGACGCGCGGGCGCGTAGGTCCCGTCCCCGTTATTGAGGGAGACAAAAACGCCCCTATCGCCAAACCCGATGATATCGACGTACCCCTTGTTGCGTAGGTCGGCAACATAGCGGACGTGGTCGTTGACACTCCACCCTTTTGTAGAACCGAAGTCTTCCAGCACGAGGGAGGAGGGAGAGAAGGATTCTCCATTGTTACGAGAGATGAGGATACCAGAATTGCCGAATCCGATTATATCGCTGAGACCATCGCCTGTGGTATCTCCGACAAGACGGACATATTGGTCAGTGCGCCAGCTCCCGGCATTGTAACCAAAGTCCGGTACTGCGAGTTTGGTGGTACGGGGCATGAGGCCGTTGCGGAGAATGGTAACACCATTGATGCCAAAGCCAACGATGTCACCTCTTCCTACGCGGCGAGTGGGAACTGGGGAAAGGTGATGAGTCCGTTGTTTAGTTTTTATGGCATTTTTTAGGTAGAACCAATTACAAAACGGTACCTGGAAGACTTTGAGTGATGATGGCGTCGCTTGGGGAGTTGGCGAACTTGGTTTCCGTTGGGCCTGGCCATGCGCATCCATCCCCTTTTTCGGAAACCCCAAATACCGGTGGCGAGGCCTGAGACTCCGGAGGCGACCTATCTCTCTCTCTTTCTGCTTTCCTAAATTTCTCTACTTGTCTCCTCAGTTCCTCATTCTCTGCCCACGCGTCATTGCGCTCCTGTCGCAACCTCTCGTTCTCCTTCCTTGGATTCCCAACTCCTTGTGTTCCCCATAGCCTTGCCATGTCTTCAGCTACCCTGTCACCGTTCTCTTTGTCCATCGCAACTACATGATTGCGATACTCCTTGCATGTCTTGCATTCATTGCTGTGAAAGGGTAACCTGATAAATGGGTGGATCTCCCAACCTTGTACATGTACGTGGTTCATTTTGCCTTGTCGTCGTTGTCGTGGCGGACGAGATGACACTTAGTGGGAGAAGGGAAGCGAATCGGCCATCGTGATTTTGATCAATCTCCAGTGCCACATCCAACCCTAACCCCTCCCTCCTTGCATTTGCTTCTTGGACGCCGATGAAGCAATCATCCTCCTCTGCTCCGTGAATCTATCTCTGATTCTTCAAAAGATGATATCAGCAGGTGAGCGTGCTTAGCTAAACTTTCTGCAGTCATGTCACTGATCAAACAAATTTCATAGCCGTTCATCTGTTCACTTGTGAGAGCGTAAAGCTGGGAGATGAGCAACTGCTAACGCTACGACGGCACGCCAGAAAAGAGCTAACCGTGAGCGGCGTAGGCAGTCTTGGAACTCTTAATTCGTCCTTTCAGGTAATGTGAAGAACTGAGGTGAGCTTATGGCCTAAAATAATGTACATGGATACTAATCCTACGCTTGACTAATTGCCTAGATTCTCACTGAATTTCTAACAGCGATCTTGCTACATATTCGCGACCCAGCGAACGGTATTGCTTGTTATCCAACCACGGTTAAAGCTAAACTCGGTGAGTTTCTGAACTGGCCCAAAATTGCCCTTGCCGTCATTATACGACACCCACACCGCATCCTGCCCAAAGCCAATGATATCGGCAGCGCCATCTCCTGTCAAATCGACAACAAAACGAGGATGTTTATCAACTCGCCACCCTCCGGCGCTGTATCCGAAGTCGCTGATGACGAGTTTGGGGGCTTGGAAGGTCCCATCTCCATTTCCAATCGCCACGAAAACACCTGCATCCCCGAACCCTACGATATCTCCACGCCCGTCGCCGTTGACATCAGCAAAAAATCGAGGATGCTTGTTGACCTCCCACTTTCCAGCATGTTCAAGTGCACCGAAGTCCTTGACAGCGAGTTTGGAGTTTTGGAAGGTCCCATCACCGTTATTCAACACGACGTACACCCCATCGTTTGCGAAGCCAATGATATCAGCTCTCCCATCCCTGTAAGATTCCCTAGCGTACGTATATCTTTATCAAACTTCCATCCCCAATCAGAATATGTGAAGTTCTTCTTGATGACGGTTTTAGGAGCAGCGAACGTGCCATCCCCGTTTCCCAGAGCGACGAACACATGGTTTTCGCCAAACGCGACGATATCAGGGATCCCATCGCCACTAACGTCAGCCAAGAACCGGAGATGTCGATCCAGCCTCCAGCCTCCAGCATTAAACCCAAAGTCATTGAGGACGAGGCGTGCGGGTGCATAGGTTCCGTCTCCATTGGGTGACTTTCCATAACACTTTTCACTTTCCTATCACTTTATTAAACGAAAGCGGAGTGTAAAATCAAACGCCACACCAATAGGATAGTAGCGGGACCAAACCATAACGACGGGTTGATTAAAGCGTTCTAAACCGGTGCCGCTGGCACGAGCTCGCTTTCTCGACTCGCTGCCACGCGCCTTCTTGCTGAGGCGATTGAAGAAGAGGCGGAAGTTGAAGAAAAATTACTTCTTGCAGCTGCAGTCTTGGTTGTTGGCGCAGAACAAACCCGCCTCGACCGCATGACCGAACCCAAATCGAGTCTACTTAACACGGCCAACCCTATTGCTAGATCCACGAGAGGGCACCCCATGAATCGCACTCTGTGCAAGCCAGAACGACAGAGCATTCATTAGTCTATTGGGTGCCTTCGCGAGCATTGACGGCCTCAGCGTTGAGGGCAGGAGCGGTGCCGTCAACGGCTCATATACTTCCCACGGGGTTCGTGAGAGC
>SDEE01000130.1:52328-91505 GCA_004126415.1 Candolleomyces aberdarensis | reverse complement strand
GGGGGTGGTTTTAACGATGCTGCTCGTGGCGGGGCAGATAACTTCGACGACCAAGTCGGCTCCTGGCTCGGAGCAGGTAATGGCGAGATATACGACGCTTCCAGCGAGACTTGAAGATAATTCAAAAATTCCAACAGCAGGACCGGCGGACTGGTGGGGTCAGCCGGTACGTCTGGTGCTGGGTGCTGGATCCGGAGCAGAAGTAGGGACTGTAATTGTTCATCTGACAGTTCATAAACATGACGCCGTCTATCACATATAGTGACGTACCAAAGAAAGCTTGCTTGCGCTCGACCTTGCCTATCTTCACTCGCCCCAACCATTCGTCCACCGAGCTTTCTGGAGGAAATTCAAGCGATGTGTCGGGTACGACGAGAGAAAGCTCTGAAGACCCGAAGAGCTGTTCGAGAGACATGGCCGACCGATGCTAATCTGCACCTTCTAGCCTCCGCGTTGGTGATGGTTGCTGGTGATATCGTCAGTCGCAGGCCATTCGTAACGCGTTCCATGCGTGGGAATGAGCGCCTGAAGATCCCATCACCACCACCCTGAGCAAGGCGCCAATACCTCGAATATAATTCACAGATACCACTTGAACCGCTCGCGAGATATTACAAGAAGAGTAAAAATTAGCAGTGCTCAAAATTTAAAACCGGAATTCTGGCTATACATGTCGTTTTGTCGTTGAATCTAGGTAGTGCCCATACTTGAGAACAATTTTAAACTGCATGTACGGGCATCCGGAGCTGATACCAAAGAGACTAGTCGTAACATTGAGCCAGAAGTATTGGGCTGTTAGCGACACTGTTCGCATGTGTTGACAATGTTCCACAATCCATTTGAAAACCTGTACAACTTTTAGATTCCGTAATTAACGGAAGAGACAAGACGCGACACACGTGTAATGCCTTTATGAACGAGAAATTGGGAGATTCCTACAGCCAAGCGTCAGCTACTGGCGTGCAAATTTGCAACGCATGAAGGATGAATGTGCGTAAATTATCGACTTACCTTTGACCATAGAACGAAAATGCTGTTCGAAAGTTTATCGTAGTCTTGATCACGGTCTGGAAATCTTCCCGGAAGCTTCGAGGGCCATTTTGGAATGAATGAGAAGGAGGCACTACAGCGATAGAATTATGGCAGCACATACCTTTGCCTCAATAGCTGCCCATGCAAGTTGCACGTTTTCCCGAAGATTCTGTATTGCGCTGGTGGACAGCTCGATAACTTTATAATTACTCCCCGAGGGGGCGAAGCACGACCCTCCATTAAGCCAGCGCTCGATATCGAGAGCGGAATTATATTCCACAGCAAGGGCCACCTGTTTGGGACACTCAGTCACCATATACACGGCCCCCTCCTGTAGCAATGTCATTTCAAAAGCGGTTACAAAAAATGCAACCGACAGAAATGCATGATGCAGCCCTGGCAGAGAGGCATCTGGCAGGATCCTCTGAAGTCTCTCTGAGTCCGTAAGGACGGAGGCAGGACCGCCATTGTCCAGTGTCCATCTGAGAAATGACTTCCAGTGGTGTCGCCAACTCGAATGGAGGTTTCGTTGACGGAAGTCTCGAGTGTAAACTCTAGCACAGTTTACTTCGTCCACGTAATTGATGGTAAAGAAGAGATATGAGAGACGGAGATGATACGTCGGTGAAACAAAGTAAGCCTGCGATCGGCTTTCAGAGGTGAAGAAATCGCGGAGAGATTTGTGATATAGGGTGACTGCAACGTCGTCGGTGCCTGGGACGTGGACGATGGCTTGCAAAGGGACAAGAACATGGACGACCTCATAAACGCGGATGCCATGGAGTTTCGCAATTTCGGAAAGCGAGAGCGGTTCTTCCGTTAACACTATGGTGGGGATGATGTCGGAGAAGTGGGGGAGATGATAGGAGCGGGTGATCGTTTCTGTGTAGAGGCCATCTAGACCTGGATTCATTCCGAGAGCCAAGGGAAGGCGATCCATGGGAGTTAGGCTATCGCCAGTGGACTTCAGAATGTATTTGAGCAACATCGACGCGAAAATAAACGACCCCTGGACATGACGCATTAACTTGTCGAGGTCGCCCTGATTGGGCCACTGTCCATGCTCGCTGATGTACGCTCGAATTACCCGGTCACTCCTTCCTGCTTGTTCGAACAATTTTTGTACAACGAGAAAAATGTCTTCATCAGAGCCGTATTTCGCCAAGTCGTCTAAAAGAACCTCCTCGACTTCTAAGAGGGTTTGGATATGCTGTTCCAGTCTGCTGGTAACAAAGAATCGGAGGGGAATGGAGGGGTTGGACTGGAAGAAGTCAAGCAAGGAGCCAATAAACAGTTCCATCCCTTCTCGGTCTTCGCATTCATCGAGGCCGTCTACGACAATCAGGAAAGGGGAGATATTCGGGGTATCGTCGAAGGCAGCTTTGAGTGGCTCGTAGACCAGGCGCCGGAGCTGAACTTCCAAGGCTACGTGGGGCGTAAGCAAGCCCGGTTCTGCTGTCAGAGCAGCGTCGATGAAAGGCATTGTTTGTGGCGCCACTGCTGCCAGCTGACTAGCCAGAGTAGCAGCAAACCTGTTCATCCTGCTCCTGTCTCCCGCGCTGCGGAAAAAAAAGAAACTCGCGAGCAAGCGACCCTTCCGTTGGAATAGGTCGGACACCGCCTGAGATACGGCAGACTTGCCACACCCAACATGACCATAAAGCAAGAAGATGTGGTTCTGGAGTTGCATCTCGCTATCGGCCCAGGAGACAATTCTCTGGATAACTGCCTCTCTTGTTCCAGGATGACAGGTTGAGTCGGGGGGAGATGTCTTTCGATTGCGATTGTGAGATGCATTCGGAATAGGCTGAAGCTGGCGGAAGATATCTATCGGTGTCAGGAGAGGTTAGGAATGAGGATATGTATTGGATTTGACAAGAAATTCCGTACCTCTCTCCTCGCCGCGATAATTGATATGCTGGTTAAAGTTACCCTCGACACTGAAGGTCGTCAGCTGCCCGACCTGTGTCTTTTGAGCTCCTCTAAACAGACTCATGAGGCGAGTTGTTTCCACCCCGATTCCAGGTCGGTGACGTCGTGGAGAGGATGTTTATCGAGGGTAAGAATGACCTGCTGCGAATCTGTCTGAATGTGAACACGCGGCAGGAATTCTCGGCAGGAATGCAGTGGGAGTGTTTAGCCATAGATAGCCCGCTAGCCATCCGGAAGGATGTACTGGCAGTTAAGCGCCTTCCATTGAGGTACAGTCCTGAATGTAGACGTTTTATAGCCTGACACACACTCAGCACACAACAATGCCAGTGTACATGCCAGGAGCTACTAGATGAGTGGCATCCGTGCGACTAGAGCGAAAGGGAATACGCCACCAGGATCAGTAGAGTTTGCGGACTGCAGCTCAGATTGCTAGAGAAGTTGTAAAAGAATGACACGTCCCGGGCTCGAACATGTGTCCGCTTATGTAATGGGTTACCATGATGTCACCTTGCAGGCTAAGATCATTAGCTGCGTTCATATGCCATCTCAATGTCCAACTACTTGCCTCTCGAATTCAATCAGAGCTACATGTCAATTGGCCAAAAAGAAAGGCTCCTCAGAGAGTCCACCAGCTACAGAACCTCGCCCCGCTGCCTCGCCAATTCTGTACTAGTCCTATGGCTACGATGGGTGAACAAGAACCTTGACTAGCAGTAGCACCCGAATTAATGTCCGCTCCAACCTCGTTGATCCTGGCTCACCTTGGTTGTCTCTTGCTGTCAGTAAAGCGAGGATCCCTTCTCCTACTACCGTGTCGATCCCAATCCTCTTCGTGACAAACTCCTCTATTCCACTTATTTCCCCAGATGCCAGGGCTTCGATGGCGCTCGGGTATGCGTCTCCATATCCAATGATGCCTACCGGTCACCACCCTTGAACGAGAGCTCATAGGCTTTACAGAACTGATCACTCACCTGTAAGCTCAATCTCCTTACTATTCACCAGATTCAAGTTAACCGAAGGGCTATGCTGCCAGATCGCCACATTTACTAGCATCCCGTGGGGTTTCACGCACATTAGGGAAGTGTCAAGGCTCTCTTGCGTTCCTGCGGTCTCGAAGACGATGTCAAGTCCGACGCCGTTCGTCGCCCCGTAGACTATGGCCAACACGATCCCCTGAGAGGAGTTTGGGTTGACCACCTCCTTGGCACCCCACCTCGAGGCGAACTCTCGTCGAAATTCAATGGGTTCTGACACGACTATCAACGCGCTTGGGTCGATAGATCTGTAGGAGGGCGCTCAGCCATTCCCTCACTGTATGCCATGCCAATTTGGATCTAGATGCGTACTCACCTCAGGACTTGCAGTATAAGGAGGCCAATCTACATCCATGTTAGCATTCAGCAGGCAGTGCGCGTTTCACATGTCAAACCACCTACAGGACCAGCCCCAGAGATGAGGGCAGTCTGCCCTGGCCTGTACCCGGATTGTTTCACAGCGTGCAGTGCAACTGCCAGAGGTTCGAGCATCGCACCCGCTTCCACTAAATCAACGCAACCTGTTAGCCTTCCTCGGATGGTTACAATATGCTTTTGAAAGCCTCACAGGAAACTCCAGCTGGGAGTGCATGCACGTGCTGGACGTCAACAGCGATGTAATCGGCGAGTCCGCCTCCGTGACCGCCTACGCCCTGCTCAATCAAAAAAGAGTGAGTCAAAACCTTCGATCGCGAGCAGTGAACAAGGTTTGATTACTCACGATAAAGGTCACTTTAGGGCACACGTTGAACTGTCCGGCAGCACATGGATAACAGGTCGCAGTTTTCATACACGCTAATAACGGAGCACTGCTCGCGTGGTTCGCATTGAACGCGATCGGTATTAGTTGACTTCAAGCCCAAACTCTAAAGTAACGGACGATCGACTTACACAGCAACCTTCTGTCCAGGTCTCCATTTAGCGCTGTCGACCCCTTCACCCAATTCTGCGATGGTGCCGGAGAACCTAAAAACCAAAACGTGCGCTATGTAAGTAAAGGTATTGTTTGAGTTCAACGTTAACTCAAAGTAGGATGCGAAGACTAGGCAAAAGGTTCGCCAGGTGCAAGGGACAAGCTACGAAGCCCGGCTGCAAATGTAGCGTCGTCATGCATGCCCCCAGGATGATACGATCCAACGAGTTGCAAAGTGCTACTTACTCGTGGCCCATTGTGATGGGCAACCGCTCGCCCGTAAGCCTGTTTGGCTTGGTGGTTGTCGGGGCAAGCGATGTAAGGGGGGCTTGATACATGTAAAGGTCTGTGGAAGATACTATTTTCCGTGCTTCAGTCCACAGCTCAGAGAGTATTGACAGATCGGTCGTGAAGACCTACTTGTGTTCCTGCAGAGTGGCGATCGCTTGAGGAGGATACACTTCCTATCAGGGCTTCGCATGGACTCACCAAGCAATCTAGAAAGTCATGTTTGGTATGCACCAGGTTAGTTTGCGTTTCCAACTCATGCTATAACTATTGAAACGGCCTAACCTTTATTTTGACCTGGCCAGGTTTGGCCTCGGGCTCTTCGATTTTTTCGACGCGAATGTCTCCAGGACCGTAGTACCTCACTGCATTCATCACCTTTGGCATCGTGGACGAGAGAAGTGTATATCAGGTGGAAGAGGCGGCTATGCGGCTAGCAAGTTCGACTGCTGCAGCCTCCGACTATAAATCGACTCTGCTTGGTACCCCTGTCACAGCGTCCAAAGGAATGGTCCATTCTCAGCCATCATCCTGTCGAGAAAGGTTATTGAGAGTATGGAGGTCGGATCGAACTCTGTTGGAGAGTCGTGATGATCATCTTGGAAGGCTGAGGTTCTCGGTTCCCATGCAACTGTGGGCATACCTGGACTATGTAGCATCCCCAGTTATGCTCATGTCAATGTTACTACGGTATCGCATGTCCTGCTGCTTGTTTAGACGCACCGTTCCCCACAGACACCTCAGTGCATTTCTTTTTCGCCTGCATTTTTGGGCCTTGCGATGTGGATATCTTCTTGATCTGGTAGTTTCGAAAGCAGAGCCAGACCTCCGATACCGAACTCGATGTCATTCGTGAATGACAGCACCATAATCCACAGATGGCCTAACCATGGCCTTACGGGGAAGCATCTGGAGCAACCTTGAGGTTCGCCCCTGGGGTCGTGATGTCCATCCTACCATATCTGGAGAGGATCGTCGTCGAAGGTGGCGCCTCAAGCACGCAAGGGGTGGAGCTGCAGAAACCGTGTTTTGTAGAACTCATTGCTCGTCACCCTCAAATGTACATTCCATTATGGATCCACTCGGAATCATTTCGGCTGGGGGAGTCGGTGGATGGGGAGCTGGATCCATTGGGAATAGTATGAAAGCTCTTCCTCATGTTTGTACATGAACAGCGTGAAGCGATACATATGAGAATCTACTGCCACTGGCTCTTGTCAAATTCCTTCTTCGTCATCACACCCTCATACCACCGAGGCTTTCCAAATATCCCCTCCATGAACCTGAGTTGGTCCAAGTTGGGCCGTCGACAATACAAGGTGGGCGAGGCGGTACAACCTATTGTCAAAACATGCACCGCAAGCTCCTTTTTCGAAGTGTCGAAGAAGTCCTGGAGCCAGATTGTATGCCCATCATCGATAGATTTCTGGTCGACTTGGGCGTACTTGGCGTAAATGTATGGGTAGCCGGACTCGTTTTTCAGAGCCCAACGAATGACATAGCCTGCAAAGGTGGAACACAGCGGTTTCTTGCCTTCTTCTCGCGGCTGTCCGTATTTTTCGAGGTACTCGATGTATCGTTTTGGAGGGAAGCTCCAGCCGTATATCCAGTAGTAGTCGGATTTGTCCCAGTTCTCTGGGAGAGGTTCGAAGGGCGTAAGCTTGGAATCGTCGACCAAGTATATCTTCCCCTTGACGCGCTGAATCAAAGAGGTGTCGACGCGTATTAGGTTCTGCCAAAGCTGAATGAGAGTAAAAGGTGAGGGCACTCACGAAGGTTGTCATCTCTGACCGTGGTTTCGGCGCGTCGTCACCCGCCTGCTTTGGCTGCGAGTCCGTGTCTTCTGAAGGTAGCTGGAGCTGAGCACTTTTGTAAGTCTGTCAAAGGATATTGGAAAGAAAAAGTTCGACTCACTGATGCCATGAGCTGAGATATTCCCTCTGAATCGGTGGCCATTGTGGATGGAGGAAATTTCCAAAAGCCGCGTTCGCGTTCTCCATTTCTGACCTAATGATARGGGCAACGTCGACTTCGGGTTGGAGCTCAGATTGCTTGCCTTAACGACTCGGCCCTCTCAGCTGGACGTGCGGAAGGCGGGGGCGATTGCGGTTGTCGAGTTTTTGAACCTCTCCGTTCTGGTTCTAACGATTTCAGTTCGCGAGACGCGCGCTCGCGCTGATCTAGTAAGAAGATCATCAATTGCGCAGATACGGAACGGTACGAAAAGCTCTTCCTCATGTTCATACATGAACAGCGGGAAGTGGTACATATAAGAAACTACCGCCACTGGCTCTTGTTAAAGTTCTCCTTTTTGATCACACCCTCGTGCCACCGAGGCTTTCCAAGTATCCCCTCCATGAACCTGAGCTGATCTGGGTTGGGCCGTCGACAATACAATTTGGGCGAGGCAGTACAGCCTATCGTCAAAACTTGCACCGCAAGCTCCTTTTTCGAAGGGTCCATGCAATCCTGGAGCCAGAATGTATGCCCATCATCGATAGATTTCTGGTCGACTTGGGCGTACTTGGCGTAAATGTATGGGTAGCCGGTCTCGTTTTTCAGACCCCAACGAAAGCCAAGGGGTGCAAGGGTGGGACACAGCGGTTTCTGGCCTTCTTCCGGCGGCAGTGCGTATTTCTCGAGGTACTCGATGTATCGTTTGGGAGGGAAGCTCCAGCCGTATATCCAGTAGTAGTCGGATTTGTCCCAGTTCTCGGGGAGAGGTTCGAAGGGCGTGAGCTTGGAATCGTCGACCAAGTATATCTTCCCCTTGACGCGCTGAATCGAAGAGGTGTCGACGCGTATTAGGTTTGCCAAAGCTGAATGGGAGCAAAAGGTGAGGGCACTCACGAAGCGTGTCATCTCTGACCATGGTTTCGGCGCGTTGTCACCCGCCTGCTTTGGTTGCGAGTCCGTGTCGTCTGAAGGTAGCTGTAGCTGAGCACTTTTGTAAGTCTATCAAAGGATATTGGAAAGAGAAAAATCCACTCACTGACGCCATGAGCTGAGATATTCCCTCTGAATCGGTGGCCATTGTGGATGGAGGAAATCTACAAAGACGCGTTTGCTCTCCCCATTTCTAAGTAATTTACGCAGAAAATCCCTAATGATAGGGGCAACCTCGAATTCGGGTTAGGGTTGAGATTGCTTGCCTCAACGACTCGGCCCTCTCAACTGGACATGTGGAGGGCGGGGGCGATTGTGATCGTCGATTTTTGAACCTCTCCGTTCTAGTTCCAACGATTTCAGTTCGCGAGACGCCGCGCTCGCGCTGATCTAGTATGATCATCATCAATTGTGCAAAGGCAAATCCTGCTTATTCTTGCTTGAAGCTACACAAAACCGATGTTAATTCAAGGACGACCTTCAATGACAACCCACCGAGGAGTCGCAAAAAGTTCGCTGGAAGCAGGATTTGAACCTACGCGGTGAAACACCAAGTGATATTTGGATCGACACGAGGCCTGACATTCAAATCACTCGCCTTAACGACTCGGCCATTCCAGCACGCAAGATAAGAGGATCGATGGCGTTCCAGTTAAACGGTATCCTTTGCCTGGATGGACCCACAACAAGAAGACCTTCATCTGTCGACAACACCTTTTGAAAGGTGTGTAGAGTCCTGACAGATGACACATGCATCTCGGTCTGGGACAAGGTGTGATAAGATATGGATTACAGCAACAATGCGTCCGTGGATAGCCACACCACATGCGACATAAAACCTCGGGAGTGAATGAACCCTTCGAAGAATTCTTGCAACGGTGTACGAAAGTCGAGCAAGTAACTATAGCACCATGTGAAACGTTGCGTGGGGTTGCTGCCAACTTGAGCGTCCGGTGCCGTCTGCATACCTTGGTAGTTCTATTGAGAGCTTCTTTTGTCATGCATACGGGGCATAAAACGCCGGATAATTGTCGAGTGCGTGGCTTTCATTGTAGGATCCTGATCTGGCATAGCATCTACGTGTCCGCAAGCCTCTGTAACAGGATCGTAGACGGTGAGGCAATCATCAAGCGGCCGATGGTGCATCGTTGTCTATCCGAGTTTCGACGTTTTCGTAAGGGTCCTACTCGAAGTTGGAGCACGACTGGCCATGGACGACGTTTCTCCACAGAATATGTATATATCCAGGGAAAATCCAAGAAGTGCCTAGAGCCACATCACTTGACTTTCTGTCCAGATTGCGGGGAAGGGGCACCGGTGATATGTGATTAGATCACACGTAGCGATGTCAAGGTGTTCTTTGAGAACGCCATTGCTGCGCTGCGAGCGTCATCTGATGATTCGAAAAAGTACAGAAGATTCTTGATTGTTTCGGTCTGTCGTGCTATGGATGGCCGTTGCCCCCATGGCGACACCTCCCTGGGCCGGACTGTAGACACCAGATGCTATATTGATTCGGTATGGCTTTTGCGCGCTGGAAGGCTGACGCGTCGACCAAATGAGCATGACATCAGCATCACGTCTGTCCCTGGTCTGTATGTAAGATGGCTATTAACCCCAGACGCACGGCATCCACCTGCATTCCGAGGGCACGCTAGCTTCACGCAGACAATAAGCGACGAGGAGATGCATGTTTAGGAGTCAAAGCGCACGTACAAGGGTAGGGTTCAAGGTCCTGCTGGCCTCTTGCATGAAGGCCCAGCGGAACGGACTCGGACGATCGAAAGAGCCTCCCGCACTAGCCGGTCGATGAATAACATTTGATGGTTCATCTCATCCTGCTTAGTCGTGGACGGTAGAAAGCCCCGCGGTGCACAGTCCAGGCGTGTCTTTAATTTCCAGCGACCTCGCAACGCGAAATAGAGCAGCGGCGAGGATCTGTGCAAAAGAGAGGAAGGAGGAGCCCGAGGAAGGCCGGAACGGGCGTAGTTCGGCAGGAAAGGGGGCCCGGAGGAGGACCAAAAAGGGAAGGGCATGGGAAAAGTCTCGGGAGAGCCGAACAAGCGGTGCGTCGACCACGTCGCCAAAACAACGGCATTCCTTCTTTTTCCCACTTCTCTTTCTTTGCTATATCATTCCTCGCGCCCGACGCTTATCGCTCGAGTGGCCCCCGCTCTTTAGCTCGTCGTCGCCGTTGTCCCCCGTCGTCGTCGCTGCTCTTGCCATCGTCCTCGTCGTCGCCCCTGTCGTCGAGTTCGTTCGCCCCCGGTTTTGGTCCTTTGCGCTCACGGTTCAACGGCTGTTTGTTGTTGGTTGTCATCCTGCATTGGTGCGTCCTGCTCGTCTCGTCCCAACCGCCTGCTCCTAAACACGACCCCTTCATTTAATGCAAAACCAGCCACAGGCGCTATCGAGTTTAAGCAATCACTCCTAGCAATGCTCCTTAAAGTCCGTTTGCCAGCATCCATTCCGCAAATCACCCCCAATACCCAGAATGGCCCTCTCCCTGTCCGACGTCNACCTCACCCTGTCTGCGCTGCCCTCGTCGTCGACAATCCTGCTCTCCATGGTCGCCGTCTTCGTTCTCCTCTCGTTCGTGCGAGCCTTCTTCATCGCCTTCAGGGAACATCTGGCCTTTGTCAAGGGAAAGAAGGCACAGCAAGGCTCAAAATTCAACTCGTCCACCTCATCCTCGTCGTCGCCCTCGTCATCTGAGAAATCCAGCAGTACTCCCCGTGTTCAAATGGAGCAGCGCCCAACCTCGTCATGGCTGTGGGGCCTCGTCAAATGGGATACGCTCCCCGCTCTCCCGTTGGCTCCATCTGCACACGTCAGCGCAGGAATTGGTCGAGGAGTCGGTGTAGGGATGAGCGAGAAGCAGGGTTGGTTCCAGCCGCAGGCTCAACAGGCGGCCCTGCAGAGGCCCGTTCTCACTACGAGGCGACCTGGTGGCCCTGCCTTCGAACGGCCTCGTGAGTTCATGCCCCCATTAACTTACTGAATTGGTTCCTGACTCCTCACTCCAGTTCCCACCCTCTACCAGTCAGAGGTGCCTGTGTCGATGGCCAAAATGATCATGTCACGACATGTAAGTCCTTGTTTCCGTGGTGTGCATAACCCCTCGTCCATTTTGGTTTCTCCCCCCCGCTTCATCGCCGCGGAGCGGCTGCCTTCGACCGCTGTGCATTCATTTCCGTTCTGTAATGGACGATCCGTCCGCATCGCCATTCAGCCTCCGACAGGCTCCAGCCTGTGTATCCTGTTCGCTTCCCCCCCTGCTGGTTTTATCACCCAACCCTCTTTTCACTTCACATCTGTCGATTGCACGATCGCTGACTATTTCCCCCGAATTTCATTTAGACCTTCCGCCGACCATCATCACGACCCCCACCCGCAAGGCAAGCCTCTGTCCAGATTCAGCGCCGTTCTTCATCGGCACCATTGCTTCCTCAACCAGTGGTGAATCCCATTCTGATACCCACTGCGAGTTCGTCGCTAGCAAGGCCACTATCGCCACCTTCACGATCCCCATCACCACCATCGCCTTCGAATAGCTCACGAAGCTCCGGCTCAAGGACTCCTTCCCCTACATCGTCCTCAAGCTCTAGGTCTCCGACACGATCACGGTCGCCGTCACCAACCTCACCTAGTTTAGAGGAGCTGTTGGAGCTGCACTCGGGTCAATCGAGGGAGTCGATCGTTTAGAAAGCAATTGGCATAGAGATATTCATCGATCATGATCATCTATCGCATTTTTCGTTTTCTTTTCTGGATCCTGGACATGGTTACTGCAGTACGGTCTTTTTCTCCCTTGACGGCGGATTCGCGGCGGATTATGGTGTCGTCGTAGCGATTCCCGATCGGGTGGAGGTGGTGGAGTATACTCGGAGTGCGGAAGAAATCAGTCAATTTAACGGAAGAAAGGAATGTCAAGGAAGCAAAGTGTAGTGGCTCCCTCTTGGAGCCTCCTGGCGGGTATTGTTACCGTCGGTCCTCGATCATGCTATCATTTCCTTCTTCCGCCGGCCCATTCAATATGCAACATGCCCCCCATCACTACCCTGCTTCATCGGCGTTTTCCTTTGGACTTTCTTTTTATTGCATTGGACCCTTGCTGCTTCCCTTCAATTATTTCGCCTCTGCATCCCGTTTCTTTGCTCGCGTTGCCTTGTTCTGTTTTTATACCTTCTCCCATCCCCCTGCTTCTTCGGTTTCCAGCTTCGCCTCTTCGTTGTTGAGCCTTCTATTTACTCCATGACCACCCGATTTTCACCTACCATGCACCTTCTATTCCTCCATTTGCGACACCTTTTTATTCTCCGCCCTTTTCTATGATTATCGTTCTGCATCCTTGATCCAGTGGTCTCGAAGCGAGGGTCGCGATTCGCGTTAACGCCTGGATCGTGACTCTTCCCTCGGACTTCTGGACCTAGCCCCCGTTGGCGAATGCGTTTTCTTTCGCCTTGTATTGTTATGGACGACAGCGACGACCATGATCACGATCCGACGAGTTCATTCATTGCTATGGATGGATGCTTCAAGTTTGAAACTTGGAGTCTGGATGATTGGAATGACGTGCCTACAAACGTACTACTTATGTTTCTTTGAACGAACTCTGGAAGGGGAAGGGGGTGCTGGGGTTTTGTGGTTGGGTTTGGGAGAGAAGCAAAACGAAGAGAAAAACAGAACAATTTTTTTTTTWATAAACACACACATAACATATCACAGACACTTGTCGACTACGTATTCTTATTTCGTTTTTTTGGTTATTTAGTGGATTTCTCTCTCTGCTTTACCCCCTCTCGATATATCTTACTCTCACATTCCTCTACTAGTGCATACGAATACTTCACTCGGTTCTAACTTCTGAAAAGCTCAACGCGAACTGGAATCCTTGAGAGCAAGAGGCGAGATCACAGAACATCGCCTAGAACATGATGACGTAACCTTATCAGATAAGATGGAATGGCGCGACCTCCACGTGTTGCCGCGGGAGCAGTGCTTTGGCCATCAATTGGGATTTGGGTGTTCTGCCCAAGTGCTACAGCTGTATCTTGCTTTCTTCCTTCTCCCCGACATACCGGCTCGACTGTGTCGTGCTCCAGCATCTAGCTGCCATCCATTCTGCCCTTTGAGCCTGGGCTTTACGACGACGACGATACGAGCGCGAGTCAGAACACCGGACATTCCATAAATCCGCTCCCCCTGTTGGTTAGGGACGCCTGCCTGTACTGCTGCGGCTATACGAAGAGACACGAGTTTGAACGTTGGTCAGATGGAGACGACAGATACGATTGGAGAGATGGATGGGTTGTTGAGGGTTGAGGGTCCGAGGGTGAATCTTGACGATGGATACCGGCCTCAAGGCAGGATCAGCGAGAGCGCATCGACCGTGCGCGCACTCCCCGCTTCCATCTTGGCTGAGTTGGAGCGCATACACCATAGCCAACAGCAGTCTGGTTCCTCGGACTCTACAGAGGTTGGACATAAACCGGAAGATCAGGAAGATGATGAAGAAGAAGACGATGGGGAAGGTAGCAGCTTGGGCACGAGTCGTGTCGGGAGTGATGGTGGAGGTGGAACGCCACCAGGGGACCGGCGAGCAAAGGACGAAGGAGGAACACCTTTGCATCCTTCCTCACAGCAGCACCAGCACCAGCAACCGCAACCAAACCCGACTACCGATCGCTCGGTACCTGCAGCTGCACCTGCACTTGCACCCTTCTTAATGCCGAGGAGCTTGGAGGCGAGCCACAGTACCAACTTTTCGTTCCCGTCGATGCCTCCATCTCCGCGGCTGGACGGGGCAGATTCGAGCGCGTTGCCGTCTCCTTCAGAGTCTGTATCGTCCCTGCCGTCTGTGGGCTCCTCGTTCTTCTTCAGCTCGGCTGCTGCGAGTCCGGGGTTCCCGCCCAGGTCGTTCTCGCACCACGAGCATGACTTTCATCATCATGAACATGAAGACCATGCGCAGGATGGGCAGCACCGGTTGCAGTCGAGGCCGGCGTCGCAGGAGGGACGGCAGAGGCGTGAACGGGAGCAGCAGGAGTCGGCTCTGGACAAGGCGGGTGGTGGGAGATCGAGTCCGCAGAACCATAGGAGGAGGAGGACGGTGCGCCAACAGCGCTCGGAGTCTACGTTCTCCTCTTTGGAGTCTTCACCGTCTTCGTTGGAGCTCATCTTTGGCGGAAGAGCGAGTAGTCGCAGTCGTAGTCGGAGAGGTGCGGGTGGGGCTGGAGGGAGGAGGAGGAGTTTTGGACAGCAGCATTATGCTTATTCGTCTGATAATGCTGGTGCGACGAGTGGGTTGATTATTCCGTCGCTTTCGCTGCCTCCTGCGTTGAAGAGGCCGACGCCGTATGGGCAGACGTTGGGAGAGATGAGGCTGCTTGTGTTGGCGAGGCAGGGGGCTGCGCCTGGAGGAAGAGGGTTCCTTGCGACTTTGTTGTTGGAGGATAATGAGGATATCGTGGAGGTTGGGGAGTGGGAGGACCCGGTTCCTGTGGAGCTTTTGGCTGCGAAGCAAGGTTCGGGTGGGGATGGTGATGGTGGAGAGAAAGATTTGTTGGATGGGTTGGATGAGGATATGGTGCAATTGGGTAGGGCTGGAGCGAAGGTCCTTAGAGCCTCGACTGATTGGATCGAACACAACGATGCGCATGGGTTGGAGAAGTATGAGCCTTTGAAGAACGTCGAGGTAGTCGAACTGCCGGGATACGATGCTTTGACCGATGTGAGTTTTCCGTTCAGGCTTTTTGATTTTATTCAGATTTTAATGGATTATACAGGGAGACGCACTTGTAACGAAAATCAAGAATATTGTACATGCTCCGTTCCATGCGGTTTCCGACGTACTTCACCCGGACTCACAGCCATCTGCTGTCGTAGCCAATTTAGTTGGGTCTGCATCAACGCCGTTGTTCACGGCTTTGATTCTCCTTCTTCCCTCTTGTGAGTCATTCATTATTTGCCCTGTAATTCTAACACTTTACTCATATCGTCTTATTAGCTTTGACACCTCTCGACCGACACATTGTAGACTCTCTCGGGGCTCATATACCCATCATCGTTCTACCGGCTTCTGCAGCCTCGAGCGCAAGCACTTCTTCATCCTATCCTGTCTCATCGTCCTCCAGCTTCTCCGCATCGTTCCCTGCTTCTCGCGACTCCCCAGTCCATACTCAACCGCACCAACTGCCGCAGCATAACACAGCTGCTCCTGCTTCTGTTAGCATACCGGCTTACCCTGAAATATCCGCGAGGAAGACGCTTCATGCTCCGCTTGTCTTGTCGTCTTTCAGGCCGAGAGACGCAGTCGCTCTCAAGCATGGATTGTTCCACTCTCCCGAGACGCTTGCGACCTTGAGGATGGAAGCCGCTGGGAGGTTTTTGAGGTGGAGAGAGGTGGATCGGGTGGTACGCGGGCTTCACGGAGGTGATCCCGCTGCCTTGTACTCTAGAGCGCTCTCCAAGGAGCGCGGGGTGAGGAGGGGTGGTGAGAGGAAGGGATCAGCGCAAATTGGATGGAGGGGGTGGGATAAGGAGAAGTGGGAGTGGCAGTGGATGGCTGATTTCTCGAGGGATGTGGCGGTTGGAATTAGGGAGAGGTCGATGTTGTTGGGTGAGGGGGTGCCTCGGGGAGAAGAAAGTCAGGATGGAGTGCGATCGGAGGTGGATGGGAGTCCAGATGAGGAGGGCGAGGGCGAGGGCGAGGTTGCGTTTGAGCATGGTTTGGAGGAGAAGCATGCTGCTCCTAGGATTATCGCGTACACCCATTCGCACTCGTTTGATCCCTTGCACTTCCCGTCGTTGTTCTTGTTCACGGTGTCGATGCTGGGGCCGTTGAAGACGAGGGTGGTGGAGGCGGTGAAGAGGATGTGCTTGATGCCTTTCGCGCTGGTGTTTGAGCCTGGACGCAGAGCGACGACGCTTGCTACCCCTAGGAATCGTGGGCTTCCTTCCGACACCACGATGGACGAGCAGGAGTTCGATGAGAAGGATGCCGGTCAGCTGGTACCAGGGAATCTCCAAAGCCAGGGTCAGACTCAGAAGTGGGTCGTAGTTGGCGGTCTGGTTGGTGCCAGTTTCTGTGTTGGCGTCGCAGCGGGTGTTGCTGTTGCGCGGGGCGGGGACTAACCCCGCCGCCGCTCGTGACCTCGGAAGCCATTTGGAATACCGTTGCATTGGTTTCAATGGTTGTACCCCTGCACTTCCCCTTACATTCATCTCGGCCTTCAACCGGCCGAGGACGGAGAAAATGAATGTGGTCCCTTCATCTATCGTGACGGATTTGGTGTTGATGGATTTATGAACTGGAGACGATTTTTGACGATTCGAACGCATGATTAGGACCTGCCAATTAGACTGATTCGAGTTTTTCAGACATGGTAATGTTGTACTCCTTCATTTGAACCCTTGTTGTTGTATTTATATTTGCTGTACCTGCTACTTTCTTGTTTTCGCTGCTTATCTTCGCGTACATCTCTCCTGTGTATCATTAACCCACTTGTAATTTACCATGCAGTAAGTCTTCCTTGTGTTAGCTGTGTTGCTTGGATTCTCCGTGCTGTCTGTCTAATTAAGTGCTGCAACTTGAAGGGTCTGGAGCGATCTGGGCCCGCACTTACATCCTCATCGTTGAGGCGCCTAATCACGACGCGACGAATGCATGGTAGCGCCTATCAAACGTCAATCCCCCTTGACCATTCCCTTCAGAGATGAAGGCACAGACCCTGGATTTTTGACGAGCTGTGCCCCAGGCTTCATTTTCTATGTCAAGAGATGAAGTGTTCATGGATTGAATGGCCGTCCACCACTGTGATTTGTGCTGTCGATCCCGTTCTGGTATCGAGAATTTGATTGTGAAGACCATCACATTTTCATTCAAGGGATAGATTTCAGGGTGAGATCGACATTAGCGGGAAATAAAGCCTGCGGCTTTCTCCTTCCTAGGAAATCACGTCCAGGGCAACATTCAGTTGAGTCGATCATACATGGTAGTTGGTGAATGTTAATGAACCGTCATATCAATATCCCCTTCCCGAGACCGTTGTCTATGTACGTCCACCGACATGGTCTAGGGCATTGTTTGTCTTTGCCGCGTTGCTGTGAGTCATTACTTCGGTATCATAGTATATGGGGTGGAATTGAGAGCTCTGCTTTTGTATTCTCCCGTTGTCTGTTTGGTGTGCGCAGTCTGTCCGGACTCACCTCTGCATATAGAAGTGTGAAAGCACGAGGCAAAACAACGAGGCTCGCAGCTCCGTTTATAGGTAAGTGGAGCGTGATTTATACCGACGTCAGAGTGTCTACAATTACGCATTTCACAGCCTGGATGGTAACGGTGGGCGACCGAGGCTCATCAGGGGATGGAAGCGGGTACATACGCGTTCGAGGCCATCAATGATCCTCTGAACAAAGCGCCACACTGCCAGTGGCCACAACGAAGCTTTCTGTCATTAGATATGCTGCCTTTCCCTTTTTAATCCTTCTCCACTAAGTATATAGCATTAACTTGAAGCCACCATGAATACTGTCGGGCAGATTTTGAGTTCTAGGCTCTTGGCTGTAAGTTCTTGTAAGTGCTGGTGGGTACGACTGGGACAAATAGGGACAACGCCAAATGTTGGTGGCGGCCACTTTTCTTCTTGCTCACTGCCGTCATCAGTGCTCTCCATTCCACTACCCGCCAGACAACAAGATCTTGTATGATCCATCGCGTTCCTCGTCCCGCGAACCAAGATTCGGCGGGAATTCAACATAGCGGTGAGGCTGGAACACGTAAAGCCGTTGGAACCGCTTTTTCCCTCCGACTCGCCCGGCCGGGATGGTCGACACTCGGGTAACGGCCAACTTGGGGGGCCTCCGAGTCAAGCATTGCAGCCGATGACCAACTGTCAACCCACCAGAGTGGAAAGTCTTGCCTAGGGTCTTNGCCTAGGGTCCAACTGCCTAGTTACTATCTCCGACGGACGCCCTGTCTGAAAATGGGCAATCTCTCTTCACCGTCCTCTGGCGACTGAGAGGAACTTATGGGTGCTTTTTTTTGAGGCTTAGGAGGCCCAAGATGTCTTCCTTCACGTTTCTGTCATAACCATGAGCCTGTTCGATCGAGCGCCTCGGAGGCAGCCCGATTATTGTTTGCCTCCGGCCTCCTCAAAGTTCCAAAACCGTCATGGTACGTAACCTTCGCCCATTCCACGGCAACCAGACGCGTTATTGATTGGTTATTGACCTTTTTCAGGCGTCCCGAAACGCGGTGGAACCGTACCGGGCTGCGCAACCCCCATGTCCTTTCATCAAGCCATCCGGTGTCGAATCTCCTTGAAAATCGTGTTATATTACTTCGTCTGCCACTCTCGGACCCGCTATCTTTTCAGAGCCACCTGATATATATCCCGTTATCTCAGATGGCGAAAGATCGGTTCCAAGCGTTTCAAGGGACAATAGAGAAGTCTTTCGCCTTTCGCACTCTGGCCGAACTTCAATTACTCATGGATTCCGAATGACCGCTCGTATTCGAACGACGATTTACCCATGCATTCTGGAGCGCATTCGCAATTTCTACGAATTGGAAGCAAGCATGAACGTTCGAAGGTCTTTCAGAGCTTTAGACTTGGTCGATCCATCAATACTGAGCGCTCATCATGGAGCAAATATTGGCGATAGCCAAAGTTCTTGTTCTGAACTTGAACGTTCCTTTATGCACGCTCGACGAATCCANGCTACCCGGTGCCCGGACCGCGCGGACTTGTAGGTCCCTCTTCGAAAACCATGGTGATGAGAAGGCGTCATTGGCGAAGTGAAATTGACTTTTCCGGTATGTTGCCGAGAACGCCTTGTACTTTATCCTTGAACAGTTCTCTAATGAGTCCTTGACTTCACAGGGCGCAAAAAATAAACAAGGTATCCATGTGGAATATTGAGTGTATTGCGAATGTCGCGTTAAACGGGGATTCTACAACTCTAATGAGTGTGCAAGTCCTAAGGTAAAGCCCTAACAGGTCACAGGTGAGTAAAAATACAGATAGTAGCGTGGGTATGAGGCTGATGCGCGAATTAAGGCGGATGGGATGAGGTTTCCGTCGGAAGTGTAGGATATAGTTCCTAATATACTGGAGAACCAGGCAGAGAATACCAGCTCTGGCCTGTTCTCCGCCAATGCCCAGAGGAATCTGACGAGTCGACTATAACGAAAGCTATAAGTACAACAACAGAGAAGGAAGATTATTACAGAGAATAAGCTGGCAGGCCCGGCATAAACGAAGAATAATTGAGGTGGGTGGGATGAGCCTGTGGATGGGCACCTTCGAGAGGCATGGCTGAGTAGGTGCAGTGCGGATCCGTGTATTGGCCAGCAGAGCCATACATTGAAGGAGTCCCTTGGTAAGTTCCAAAGTGCGACTGAGATCCGCTGCTCATCGACTTCCCGTGTAGGCTGTATTCAGGCGGTGCTTCGGCATGGTGGTAGCTACCATACACTTCCTCAGGCAGTGCGTTGACAGGGTATGCTGGCGTTGTTGGCATACTGTTGGTTGAGGGGGAACAGGGACTGTCACCCATTGGGGACCATGGCTCTGTTTCGACGAACGAGGTGTCAACGCGAAGTTGAGGGATGGAATTAGGTTGTGAGGGAGAGTGAGAGAATGTGTGATCCAAAGGATTGATAGGCTGTGAATGAGAGTTGAATGTGAACGAAGGTACAGGCGATGGTGTGGCCGGATTAAAAGAGAACGAATTAAAATCCTATAGGAATAGTCAGTTTCTCTCGAACATAACATAAAAGTCTAGTACTGACGAATAGTGGCTCTCCTTTCATTTGGAAGGAGAGATGATCGAAGGAAGGAACAGAGAAAAATGAATGGCTTGGCTCGATGTCCTGCGAAGGAACCGATAGTTGGGGTGAAGGTGGCGATGGGGAGGATGAAGAACAGGAAACGGCAGGTGTCGAACGACGCGACGAAGGTGAACTGCAAGTCCGCAGTTTCCGTGACGAGGCTGGCCGTGACTCTGAAAGTGGAGCAGACACCGACCGCTGGAAAGACTGTTCAGTTATCGGCGCCTCAAACCGCATCACGACCTGCGGGACGTGAGTCTTGTCGAACTCCTTGATCGCGTCGTCGAGTTCTTGGCCCTTCTTCCCTTGAACGAGCAGTTCTGCAATCTTGGCGCAGCGTTTTTGGTCCTTTGGTCCAACCTCCCTCACCCTCCGTTTACCTCCCTTTGTCTTCGAATGCAGTGGTTTGAACGCGTACTGCGGGAACTTGATCCTGTGCTGCTCCTCTGCCAGCTTCGCCTTCCGGTGCCAAATCTGACGCTCCTCGTTAGGAAGATTCTGCCACGTCAAGCCAATAATCTTTGAAAGGGTGCTGTGGTTGGTCTCAACACCAGTCGAGACGTGTTGGCTCCGAATGAACGCGGAACGGAAGAGAATGAACGCGTTCGGTGGGCGGGGAATATGATTCTCGGGTTTCTTCCTGCCGTGCACAGACTTTCGAGGAGGTAAAGCGTCGTCGCTTTGAGGAGGAAAGAGAAGGGACTCCGAAGGAAAGTCGGCATCATCCAGCGGAGGTGGGGGATCATTGAAGGTCCCAGGCGTTACGTTGGGCGCGAACGCTATACCTCCGGAGGCCATCGATGGAATTAACGATGTGGATGAAGGGTGAGTATCTAAACAGTGCCGTCAGTCAAAAGAGTCGACCGATAGGGCATGTATCCCACTCTCACCGAGAGCAGTAGCGGACTCTTGCCTCGAGGCTCGCGATCTATCGACAGGCATAGGACGTCAAGACAGCGAAGGACACACAGAAGATTAGATAGGGAGGGAAGGGTATCGCAAAACAACACGAGTCCATCTTTTGCGGTATTCTTATACAAGTTACGGCGCTCAGTTGTATGGAGGAGATTCACTAGCAGACAATGATTTCCAATTCAGGTGAGATCAACTTCATCTCAGATCAGATCTCCCGTTGCTGACCCGAAAGCGGGAAGCATCGGCCGCGCCGTTTGATTCCGTTCCGGATCTCCTCCAAGTCAAATACATGCCATCAATTCAAACCGTCACTCCAGAGAGCGTTTCTTGTACGAACTGTGGGCTTGGAGTCATCAGGTTAATGACAGGCCTATGTGCCTCTTTTGTTGGGCCAGTTTGAGTTTGCAGAACGTCCGTCATCGGTTAGTACGTGCCGCTCGTCAATCTGTTCCTTCCCATGGTAGAAGGCCCTTTCCTTGGAACCGTGACACTGAATGACAGCATCACAAAAATAGCTATGTTCTCTGAGGTCTGGAATCGCCCTGATCGAGATGCGGCGTCGTGAAGTGGTGCTTGGTCAAGATTTTGAATTTGGTTCCGCGGCAGTGATGAATGATTCTAGCTCGACGGAGAACAGCCTGTCAGTGTCGTGCCGCGAAACTGGTCACCAACGACCACCAACTCGTTCATCGCCTTGCTCCCCTGCATCCCCACACCCCACAATCAGCCAGGAAAGACGCGTTTTCTTTGGCGTTTCTCGTCCGTCCTGCTTGTATTTTCCATCGAACACGTGCTACATTCTCACGTTCCGAATATGGTGAGCACAAACTGAGCGCCATCCAAGTGAGGGAAGGAGGAGAGCTCGAACACAAGAAATTCCCTTCTTGAACAACCTCAGGCTCCCAGCACTCGCTAATATCCTTCACAGTGATTGGCTAAGGACATACACGTTTTTTCAAGCTCATGATTGAGTGAATTTCAATTGATTTACAGGCGCGACTGGTGCGCGCGTCAAGACCCCTTTCATGTTTTCAAAAGGGCGAACTCAGCAAGTCTGGTCAAGCCTCCAGGGTTTGCCACAAAAAAGGGTCCTAATTAATCGATAATCGCCAGTAAATTGACCTGCTGACACTCTCGTTTTCACCTCCCAAACGCTTACCGGACTTCCTAATTTGGAAGAGTGATTGTCCTCTCGAGTGGCCAGGCCCTTGGTTGGGCTGGAATTCTCGATAGGACACCTCAGTTGCTCCCTTTCTCTTCGGACTTCTCTTCTTAGTGCCGGTTCTACGCATTGGCTCAGAGCTCAGTGTATGCTTCTCCCGGTTCCTTTCAACACGTGCGGTTTTTGACATGATACCGGTGGGTTTGAAGCTGTTCATCTGTTCGAGGTTGCCTAAACTGCGGTCTCTGTACCCGCATATTTGACAGGTAGGGCTCCTCCTTTGACTACCTTATTCCGCTTTGAGGCATGCTTTACTGCTTTCAGCCACGAGGACCTTGAGCAATTCGTCATCGCTCTCTCTTTTGGATCCCGACTGCTTTGCAACGGGCGCAACTGATGGATTGGGCCTTCACGATGCGTTTCAAGGTGCCTTTTGGGGGATTCAGCTACAGAAGCCTACTCCTACGGCTATATTACTGCAAGAGTGACACCAATAGAAACGATTAAATCTGAACAATGGCTTTGTACTGGCGCCCGGCTGAATGGTAGTCGTGTTGAGGCTAACGGCCTGTCGTGGCCCGTCCCAGTCAACTCGTCGCTGATCCCCATCTCCGACGAAGCTTACAGCCGTCGGGTCTCTCTCATTCGCTAGGGCTCTCATTCAAAGCTCTTATGATGGATCACCATCCCATTCAATCCCTTACAATGGTTGCCGATTAGCTTCATATTTCCATGGTATAGAGATCGTCGGTGCGCGTTCTCATCTCCGAAAACCACTCGAGATGACTTGCTTGAAGCGATATATTTTGCTTTGAGTCAGATAGCAATGCTTACTACTTTATGTGGCAATGCTTACTACTCCATGTAGCTAATACTGTGCTATCGAGAAGCGCTTCCATCGCACGACGGATTGCGGCGCAGCTCATTCGCATCTCCCAAATTCTTGAGAAACATTCACGCCGTCGTGCTACTTGTGCTTCAGAGCTAGAGTCAGGATGGATTTCCAAGGAACGTGTAGCTTTAATTATTAAACTAAAGACTTCGTCCATCAGACGAACTCTAAATGCCTGCTGTGTAGTAGACAGGATGAAGGAAACAGCAACCGTTGTAATTCATCTTGTTGGGATAGAACCAACAGCCAAAAATGACTCGTGGCAACTACTCCATGTAACCTTTTTTTCTACCGTTCGTATAGGAGTTCATTCTGGCCTGAAGCCTAGTTGTGAAGACTCCTCAGCAATCGCGAGATTGATTCCGCTTCCTAATCGGAAACGGAAAGCGCTGGGGTGCGTGTTACGAGCTGTCAAAAATGGTTGTCAAATTCCGCTTCCGAGACACATATTTCGCTCCATCACTATGTGCCTTAACATTCCATGTGCATGAACGTCTTATTGCTAGACCAAAATAGGTGCTAGCGACCTTAATGCACTCCCGCGATACGTTTGTTCTCATCCGAGGCCGGTTCAACAAAAATTAGACGGCCATCCACCGAGAGGTAAATATTCTCGAAAGAGAGTCCTGCATTTTTCGAAGAAATGCCGCGGTCGGGTCGCATGTACTCCTTGTTCGCCTCACTCAGAGTCAGAGTGCCGCCGTGCCTGCCTGTGGAGAATCCAATGATGGGAGGCGTCATGTCGTTGCCATTGCCGTTATAGTAAATAGGTGTCTGTCAGTTTCAAATGAGCTTGATCTGCCAAACTATGTCAGAGAAGCTCGGGCAACAGGGATTGGCATTGTTAGAAGAATGTAGCGGGAAGCCAATCGTGTTACATTCACCATGGCCGTGTGCCACTGGCAGAGTTATGACTGAGGTCTTCTTTGACACGGAGGTCATGCCAACGGAAGTTTGTGAGAAAGATATTTGTAAGTCGAAGCTCACTGGATCTTTCAGACCTGGAAGCGTTGGTAGTCCGAGCTATGACAACCAAAAAGGCGCCTAGACTGACAGTCGAGGACGGAGCAAATGCCGGGCGCTCGGCGATGGCGTTTGTCAAACACGTGCGGAGTTTCAACGGCTTCGGCAAATGGCGGCGGACAGGCTATGACGTATGTAGACGTCACTCCGCGCTTGGAATTGTGACGACAGCTGCCAGGATGGATACAGAACTTGTTTGTCCCTCTCGAAAGTCACTAGTCACTTCTCACCTCCCGGCTTCCCACTCTACAGATACCTTCATGATAAGGCTTGGGATTTCGACCCTCAAGGCCCATCCAATCGCTCTTTTTTCAGTCCAGAGAGTCGGGCTTCAACCTGCAAGTCTAGTCTTTGCGGGACGTCGATACTCGACGAGGTACCCAGGTGGCCATGACAGTACCTTAGACGTCACACACTCGCACTTCTTGTCTCAAGCCAAACCTAACGCTAAATGGAAGCAGGAAGGCCTTGGTGCTTTCAACGGCGAGAATGACCGCTCAGTAGATGAATTGGAAGGTGTATCGGAAGGACAAGGTGTGAATCTGGAATTTCCGTGTTTCTACTATGCTTGACAGCTGATACGCTCGGGATAATGCAGGAAAGCTACTCCCGACCTCGTCACACCTCTTCAAATTAATATTACCTTTGGGAGATCTCTCCCATCCGTCCAATACTCAATCAAAGCCGAAAGCATCAGAATTGCAGGCTCACGCGAAGTCGAACGTCCCACCCACCGTGATGCTCCTACATCCTTCTCAACCTTTGTCTCATGTCAGCCGGCTGATACAGGCGTCTCTTAACCCAGCACTCCCTGTTATATCTTTTAGAAGTATGTCCTCCAAGGGGCAAGCTTTCCAGTGGTCCGATTCTACGGACATTGGCGACTTCATCCGTGACGCAGCCCGTTCTGCGCAATTCTTCATTTGCCTAACGTATGAGCCTAGTCAACACCTCGAAGACACGGTTTTGAAACACGACAACGGGAAACAGGTCGAAATTAATGCGGATGGAGGCACGAAAACTGACAATCAAGAAAGACCTCGTGAAACTATCATTGAGGTGAAGGTGCCTACCTTTGTGGACAGGACACGATACCTGAGGCGGAGGTTGAAGGCTGTCGAGGCACAAATTGCCGACATGGAAGGATTGAAGCGACGATGCGATCATGAAGCTCATCGTGGAGCACGACGAATGGCTCTAACTGGATTTGGCATGCTTGTCGTGTACTGGGGTGGGGTTGCAAGGTTGACCTTCTGGGACTACGGATGGTAAGAGATTATCAATCTGTGCGCCAGAACTGAAGGCCGACGTTCTTCGAACAGGGACATCATGGAGCCCATAACCTATTTATCTGGCTTGTCCACGGTCATCCTCGGTTACTTGTGGTATGGTTCATTTTTTCTGTTCCCGAATATTCAGTGCCTCACGTTCCTCTAGGTTTCTCTACCGAGGACGAGAGGTATCCTACAGCAGCGTACTCGCCCAGTCAATCAACAAGAGAAGGGACACCCTTTACAGATCTCACGGCTTCGATATTGAACGCTGGGCAGAACTCGTGAGCGAACGGAAGTCGCTCAGTCGAGAGATTGGACGAATTGCTGAAGACTACGAAGAGGGAGGAGCGAAGGAATACGAGGATGTGGCGCAGGACGAACCTGTTGATAAGACCGATGAAGTTCAGGAGGACATCGTCAAGCCGAATTCCACCAATGAGGCAGATCCGGAGGAAGAATTGATTGGGCAGAGAATGGCAAGCAAGGCAAATAACTGATACCGCCTCTCGTGTTCGTGAGTGTATTTGGCTTCATAAATCCAGCGGAATCTAATAACAATCTCCTAGCTTCCTTGCTCAGCCCTCCTAGCTGCCACGCACTTTCCGACCCGTTTATTCTTCGCGTTAGCGATTAATACCTACGTGGCCGTAATGGTCAAGCGCATCTCACGAGAGAGGCAAAGAGACCATACCCGTAGATTCTTCTCGAGCTTCATACTAGAGTCGTACTGCATTCGGAAAATAGAATCGGTGACCGCCTCCCAGCATGGGGACCACGACTTCTGGCGTTTTGAAACGAATTTGGTCATACTAGCGTAAATTCAATTTCAGGATGGTGCTTTGTTGCCAGAGACCGGTACTCACAGGCTGTAACACTTGTGATAAGATTCGAGCATCTCCTTGCCCTTCCGTCCACATGAAAGACCGTCTCGTTTGGCCTGACATATCAGATTCCGGCAGGTTTCAAGCCGACTTCGGAGATTGTTCATTTGCCTCTGTGAGTAGTAGGGCCAGAACAGGTCGGTCACGCAGAACCAGAAGACTGTACAGTCCAGATCTTGGAATATGAGGAAGAATATTATCTGCCAGAATGCCTCGAAGATTCCAAGGACAACTCTTTGGCAGAGCTCATGTCTCCATATTACCTCCCTAAGCGAATAAATGTCGAATTCCCAGTCATCTTGAGTGTTCCAGGCCCGGTAAGACTCGTAAAGTGGTTTAGGATAAGCGATGTCGAGCAGGTCGCTGATCGTGGCGTCGAGAATGGTGAAAAGCATGCGGTTTATATGGTTGTCTTTCTATTACCTATGCTTTCATATAGGTTTCAAATGTATGTGGGCATGACTGACGTTTGTCCACAGACCATTTCAGGAAGCCTTTGTACTACGATTGTTATGGCTTCTTTTCTATTGGCTGGGGATCTACAGTCTACTACTTCCGCCGGCTTTCTTTCTAGGGTCCTTGTAATTGAATGTGCGCTGCTTGAGACTGCNAACCGTCATCCTCGTCATCCGAGCCTGCGCTCATTTCCTCGCCGAAGCCCTTGAGTTGGTGGCGAAGACAAGCTGCGTCTACTTTCTTGTTTCGTTCACTGGCAAGGAGAACCTGAAGAAATTGCGTAACATCAGATCAACAGAATTCTGGTAGTCCAAGCTGACGCCCGGCTTACTGCTGCCCGCCTATGTAGCTGCTCGCATTGTTTGCGCAGGGACTGATAATCCGAGTTGGGGTCAATAAAACTATAAAAGGTGACCTTGTTGACGTATTTTTGTAGCTTGCTATAAAGTCTAGAAACCGGAAGGTCAGATCACTTGACTCCAGAGTAGTCTGAATCGAAAGCCATACTCGTTATACAAATAGTGCAAGTGCTCCACTTCTTGGTAACCATCTTCGGAAGCGGTACCATCCCTGACGACCTCGTGGAGAACGTCGATCACCGAATGGAGATCAGCCGTCGGCTTCTCGAACAAGTCGGTCTTGCAGCGCTGGAACTCTTTCCAAGCAAGGTATGCACAGATGAGAGCCATCTCCCATAGGCACAGGAAAAATACAATGCGAACCCCAAGGCTGATGAGCCGCGTCGCGACCAAGTACATGTTCCAGAGGAAGCCGCGGTAGAGACAGGAAACGTTGCCACTGCATAGCTTGAATGGGTTTTCGAAATCAAGGAGGGAGACTGTTGATGTGTACAGCTCAACGGGAGAGCCAGTGCGAAGGATGGCCAGCAGTCCGTCGGAAAGGGTGATCGGTTCCATGGCTGTAGCGGTGGATGATGGTTTCAGTTCGACCTGTGCGAGTATCGAACGCGGTACTCCGCGTGCAGAATTGAAGGCGAAGGGATGAGAGTGAACCAGAATCGATGTGGAGGAAGGGAAAGCAAGAGGGCTCAAAGGGGTCGGGCACTGTCGTTCTCGACCATCCTGTCAGAGTGCTCCCGGCCCAGGGTTTGGTTCATGGTAACCATTTTCGGAACAAGACTTTCCTCTTCGGGAAGTAAACAACCCGAAGGCAAGAGAAGTTTCAGCGCTGTGTTCGTTGTGTTCAGTGACATGGGAAGTAGTCAACCACTTACCTTTCAAATGGCTTGTATCTCGTTAATACTGGTACGTAACCTGGTTCCCCGTAGAGAAACGAATTGAAGGCATACAGGAGCATCATTGACACGTGTGACATGCCCCCGACGCGCCCACAGAGGCAACCCCAGTCCTTTGGACCAGTTGCCAATTACCCCTCCAACTACAGAGCCCGCTTGTACTCCTCGAGTATGAGCGCGGAAATATCTCGAAATCTAATTCATATGAGTCAGACTTACGATCTTACCAAATTCGCCCGACTTCAAGGACTGCTTACCAATTGACCAGTCGATCTGCCAGGGTACGGACAGCAACAGCCTGAGCAAAGGAAGATGTCACGTCCACAGCAATCATCAGCTCCAGCTCTGTCTCGATAGAAACGATATCAAGCTGTGAAATAACGCTATGTACATCATCTTAAAGATGTCCAAGTCGGAGATTGTTTCAATTTGCTGACATGCATAGGGGGTAGAGGAGTGAAAACAGTCACTGACTCGATGAGAAGCGTAGTATATCTGTTGACCCGACCGAGGCCTCGTGTATCAACAATACAGCTGTGGAGGTGCCTGGATCTTGTGAGTGGTTTTAGCTCAAACATGCGTAAATGATTGATATTCGGTAAAATGGGAGAGCGATAAATGCTGGGCGCTTTACCATTCCCAGCGCAACCTCAGGCTAGGGATCTCAAAGCATAGCTTCCAAGGACACCACCGTGACAAACTGAGCGTCGTGGGCCCAAGGAACTCCAAGGAGCATCTTTAATGTCGCAAGCCTTTCACAGGGCCGCGAAGGCCGCCGAGACCGTTATGGGATTAGACGCCCTGGCTATACTCTACGAGGACATGTGAATTCGGTAGGAACATGCGGCAGGTGCTGTGCGTGGAGTATGTCCAGAAATACATCGAATTGGGCGGGGGGATAAAGCGCTTAATAGGACTCGAGCGGCCCAGGAGATTGAACGATGGCCGAAACGGCCCACTGACCGACCTCACCGTGTAGACCTTGAACTCCTTCCAGGGCCACACGGCAAGAGCTCGGGAACCGTGATCGGACCCGCCACAAGCCTTTCTGGTTAGGTGTAAAGCCGCGAGGCCACCGCAAACGACCCGCGTTTATCTTTATCGCAAGAGCCGCTTTAGGTCCATTGCCCTCAAGTGCTTTCCTGCGTCTTAGTCAGAAGGAGGCCAAGCAGTGCATTGATACTAAGAAGGACTGTTTAAAGAGATCAAGCACAGGAAGCATCACAGCCGAAGTAATATCGACTGCGCCGCGACGGCCTTGTGCGCTGCGCTATCTAGCCTTGACCCAAATTGCATATCCGCTTTCCATGAAGACATGGGCGTTCAGATGTTCCTTAAAGGTCTTGTGATTCCGAAGCACGATCCCGTGAACTATTACCTTTACCAGCTCGGGTAACACAGCCTATGGAGGTTTCGACAGGCACGTCCCCAGTATTTGGAGGGAATTCATGGTTAGTCCATATTAACTATCCTCGCGCACCCGGTCGGGAGAAGGTCAAACCCACCCACCGAACGCAAACAGGGAAGAGTGGCGGTCATGAGAGTATCAATTGTGATCTAAAGAAGCAACCCGGGAGGTTGGATCGGATAGTGACCTTCACTCAATTATATTACTACAACGAACGTATTCCGAAGGGGCACGCGGCGCACATATGATCTATCCTGCAAAGAAATGTCCTATAGAGAAGTAATACTCACGACGAACGCGGGAGATTACTTAGCTCGAGGAGAGCTTGAACAAAGATAAGGAACACTGAAAGCATAGCGTCTACAGGTTGACGTATAGCCCAGCGTCTTTGCGAGCTTTCGTCATGGCTAAATCAGGAAAGGGAAGTGATCAGATTGGAATCAAACGGAATTATCAGAACGTACCAGCTATAATCGCTGACCCTACACCTGACCCGTCCTCTGCATGATGCGTACGGATGTTGCTGCGCACGTTGTTAGTAGGCTCCTTGGCATAACGACAATGAGGGATTTACCTCGCCTTCTCGCCGAAGATATCAATTAGGCCCTCGTGAATGCGACCCGCGAATCCAGGATATTTCTGCGGAGATGCAGAGTCAGATGTATCTGTACGCGCTCGAAAAGGAATATCGTTACGTACATTGTAGAGAGATCCGTCGCATCCGACAGCGCAACCATCCTCTAGATATCCCATTTTCCCGACAAGAGCACCTATTCCGCAAGCACTAAGACGTGCGGCTCTCCGTCCGATTAACCGTGCAATTGCCCGAAGGAATTGCCGTTCCGCTAGTGTTGTCTCCAGAGCGAAGAAATGCGAAAAGATACCAATGATCATCAGGAGCTCGTCGGTCGGATCACTAACACAGTGTTAGGACAGCACAATACTAAAGTAGAGTAAGAATGGACAACCTTTCCATAAGAGAGAGCAATGCTGTGTCGAGTGCATTGGCAACTTCGACCTTATAAGTGTTCTGTCCTAAGAAAAGGATTCCGTCATCGATGAGCTCGCAAATAACGAGGCGCATGATTTCGCCAAGGTATCGCCCTGAGATAAGTTTCTAGTTTCATCAACCTCATACTCGTACTTTGCTGTGGAAATTCGAGCTACCTCAAACGCCTGTTCACCCGGTTTGTTTGAAGCTTCGTCTATAATGACATCATATTTGCTTCTTGGAAGGTGTTCATGTTCAAAGGAATCGAATGCGCCCTGTGAGATCTTCAGTTTACATCGGTAATAAGGAAGGTATAAGTGGCAGTCTCGCACCCATTCGCAATTTATCGCCATATCCACGTTATCAGGAAGTCCCAGATCTTTAATCTTGGGAATGTCCTTGATATGCTCCATATAAGCTGCATTACAGCCGGTGCCAAAAATGCAGGCTATCTTTGTGGTGGGGTTCACGTATCGAGAGGCAATTAGGGTTCCGGTGGTGTCATTGATCAAGGCTGTTAGGGTGACTGGGAGCTCCTATCTCATTATCAGGAGATGTATATGGAAGAAAATGAATGGACGCACGAATTTTTCCAAAGATTTTTGGAACATCGCAGCTACATCTTCTCCCTCTGTATTTGCAGCACCGAAGCCTTTCGTCCACCGGATGAGCACTCCATGATCAATACGGTCTTGCCTACGAACAGTGGCCATATTAGGTGAGATCTACCAAACAACAACGCCAAACAACGCTTTCGACGAACGTACTTGCAGGGGTAACTGAACTGAACGACGAATGAACAACTTTAGTCGGAGAAATCAAATGAGTCTTACTGTGAATCCCAGAGGCAGCTTTTGGCCAGGGGAGACCTGGATGAGTCCGCCTTCACCCGAATTGCTATCGATAAATGTCTTGAGAGATTCAGCGCAAAAATCGAACAACTTTTGACCATCATCCTGTTTCTGTTCTTCGCTGAGGCGATATTTGGATTGCGTCACCTCAAACTTTCCTTTCCCTTGGAGGTTGACGAGGCAAACACGCAGATTGGTTCCACCTACATGACGTCAATGAGCGGTCAACCCAAAGCTCCGCGCCGACGTACCAAGGTCGATAGCGAGATAATCTCCCAATTCATCCCCACTTGGCCAGCCAAAGACGAATGTGGGTATCATTGGCTGCAATCTCAGAATCAGTACTCGGGGAAACAAAGAACGGGGGATGGGGTGTGTTCCGAGGGATTGGTAGTAAATACGCCAGAATTGTACGCACCACAACCTGCCCTGTCTTTTCCAGACCTCCATCCAACGTCTCTCTGAACGAGTGGGTAATCATTCTCATTCTTTGGGGGGTCAATGTAAACCTGGACCGGGTTGAGGCACTGATTAGATTGGATGTACGCGATCGTAGTCTCAGCCGTGCATCGCTCACAGGCTTTCAAGTCGTCGGAGATGGTCGGCCATAGTTCTGCAATACGATTGTCATTGAGAGTGAAATCCTAAGAGCTCATATTAAATTCGTTATCACTCGCCTCTTGGTTGCGTGCGGCAAGGGCTCCTCATCTTGGGTCCGGGTGTGCATCGCCAGGTGCTGCCCACCGGGCAATGCAACGCTGCCACTTCCACGACGCGACAGAGGCATCCTGGTGGGGTATTAAGAACGTATTGAGGGTGGTAGAAGGGGAAGATTAGGGGATACTTGTGGGGGCGTAATGATTATAGGTCCCTGACTGACATCGTACTGGCCCCGTGGGAATCCTCGCCGGCCGTGCTCAATTTCTCCGCCATCGCCATCCGACTCCGAGCTGGCATTGTCAACACGTTCCACCGACTCCCAATACCTCCTCCTCACTGTCGCCGACGTGCACAGCGCACAGACTCTCTGCTGGCCTGCGCCCTGTCTACCCACCCCTCAATACCTTCTCCTCACCGTTGTCGGCGTGCACAGCACACGGACTCTCTGCTGGCCTGAATTATGATTGGTCTCAAAAGCACACTGAATGTTCGTGAAATTGGCCTATTTCAAGTTCGAACGCGACCCAGCTCACTGCTTACACCTAGGTCATCGACAACTCCGGGGCTCTCCTAGTGGAATGCGTGAATGTTCTTAAGAACAAGGTCAACAACGGTGTCGGATCCGTCGGAGACGAAATTGTCTGCGTCGTCAAACGTGCTCGCCCAGTATCTGCTGCGACACAGGCCTCTGTGAATGCTGTCAAGGTCCGGAAAGGAGACGTACGGAGAGCCGTCATCGTTCGAACCAGAAAAGAAGTGCGTCGTCCCGACGGTACATATGTTCGTTTCGACGACAATGCTGCTGTTCTGCTGAATAACAAGCGTGAAATGCTTGGGACGCGTATTGGCGGAATCGTCAATGCAGATTTGCGGCTGAAGGGATGGTCAAAAATTGTCTCGTTGGCACCTAGGGTGAGTCACTAGCCTCGTCTCCGCAACTGACAATACTGAACAAGTTTTAGGTGGTTTAGAACTACATTAGATTTATGGTCAAGGCCATTGTAATACCTCGACTCGCTTTCATAATAATCAGGTCCATTGCATACAGGACCTCCCCGTGTGCCCCGTTGTCGACCCGGCGTACGATTGTTTGCGTAGGCTCTCATGTGCTTACGCAGACTCCCAAGATACAAGCAGCAAGGGCGTGATTGACGCTTTAGCTCAACCTTTTGAACCGTCGTCTTGACGTCGAAGCACGCGGTTCTTCATTCATTCCTCCACAAAGATAAGCCCCACTAGCTGCTGCTACCGCTTATCGAATCCCGTAAACCCCGCATTGGTGCTCGGTGAACTGCTCGGTGAACATGGCAGACAGTTGGCCACCGTCGTACGTCACCGGTTCCTCGATATCGTGGGGAGTTACATCTGCAACGATCTTGACGACCGGTATATTGGTTATCCCTCGGGCTGTCCAGGAGACAGTATGATTAATGCCAAATCAATGTTGACGAGCGCTAACTGCTGGCAGGTGACCCATGGCTCACCGTTCTAAGCCTTATCGGACATTCAACGAGGCAACTTTCGTCGGAATTAGATCCTAGAATTTTGGAACTCGCAGCCAATTCGTATCTACCCACACGCAACGTTCTATCTCAAGTTGGGATGGCTGCGGTCACATGTACGCCCGATCAGGTGTGAACCACTCATTTGGCGACATGAATGTCTGTTTCGGTATTTTAGAGTTATATAGTAGACGCTATGTTCCAGGCCGTTGCAATTTCCCGGCTAGCTTTCATAATAGCCAAAGACGCCGTAGGCACCAAGTCCCCTGATGCTCCAAGCCGGTCACCGACCCTTCCATGAACGATCGCGTAGGTTCTCCTGGGCTCATGAAGACTCTCAAGAGGCTGGTCTGATTGACACTTTAGTCTCACCTTTCAAACTTGTCACCTTCGAATTCAAAGAACCCATTCTCCGGGCCGTCACTCTTCACAATACGGCTTATCGTAATCGCACCGAATTCCGTGAGCCCGCATCGAATTTGGTGAAGTTGTCCTTGAATAGCAGGCTGTCGGACGCTCATAGACGCCACTGTTTCCGGGATATCACAGGCAATTGTCCCTGCAGCGAGCTGATATACCGCAATGTTCGTTATCAGGTACCCCGGACTAATGAGGGCTCGATCTAGCACTGCTGTGAGGCAGACTCCAGGTCTTATCGTTGTTGAAAGAGGCAATCGTGATCGGGTTTGTTGGACCGGACCCGGTGTAACTAAAATAGGTGAAGTCACAGTCGGAAATTAGCTTCACATTCATGAGTTGCCTACGCCGCAACCCACGATTGCAGCGCTACATCCACCATTCCACGGCGACCAGGCCGTTCAACAGCTTCCTTGATAGGGAATCCCGCGCAGGCCTTCCGTTCACAGCCATTTACATATGTCTACGATAGATCGACGTGCTTATCTCTTTCGAGATTCAGATCTAGGCGTCTAAGGCGGCGCTAATCTAAATGCTGTAGTATTCTATCGACACGAGGAGGTCATCTGCAACTCGGAAATCCATCGGGAGGGGCAGCCTCTTTCAAGTGGCTTTCCTTTTTCGGAGCCATCAATCCTTCCCTACTTATATGTCGGGGAGTTCGCATGCTTTTTACCCCCTTCATTCTGACTCATTTCAATCAAGCCCTATAAGCAACAACATCGTCAACGAACAAGTATCCTAATCCTGAGCCCACCACTATCCTAGTCATTGAACCTACTATCCCTCATCACTGCACGCCTTCCCTGGCGACTATCCCGCTTGCGCTTCCCATTGTCAGTATGCCAATGGATTCAGCGAGCTCTCTCCCTCAATCTACCACAGATCGTCAACTCGTCGGACCTCAACCGAGAGGAAGAGGTACGTACGTGCAACAAGCGTGTGCTGCTTGCCGAAACAAGTAAGCCTACATATGATAGCGTAGAGTAGTGTATCATGTAGTAACCCATTCTTTGTGCTCGTCTTCCAGGAAAGTCAGGTGCGATGGTAAAAGACCTGTCTGCGGCACATGCGAGAATTCCAATCGACCCAGCGAGGTGAGTCATGAAATCATCGAGGATTGGCGGTAATGTTTCCTTTTCATTTTCTAACCGATTTCCTCATCATCAACAGTGCTCTTGGTCGAAAGATGGCACACCTCTTCGCAAGCGAACGAACGAAGCTTTCGTTGAGTCTCTCAAGAAGCGAAATGATGCCCTGAGCGAATACACAGCCTTCCTCGAATCATTGGTCGAGCGATGTCGACGAGACCATGGCGGAACTGCCGATAGCGCCTATTTGCACCGGCGTCCAGACGACATCGAAATCCCCTTAGACGACGTCGATCCTACCGACTATGGGGGTCAGGAAGATGAACCCATGGACGTTGAGAACCATTCTATTCACGGGTTGATCGCGCCGATTCAAAGGTTGACGGTGAGTGGACCTCGACAACTTCACTTCGACGACTCTGACGGTGTTGAACGTACTTGTAGCTCCTCGAAGGTGGCGGTCTCATCACCTATGGCAGCACTTCCGTCTTCAGATTCCGTCCCATCAACATCCAAAATGTCCCTTCGCGTTTCCCGGCCATCATGGAGAACCCAGACGAGACCTACGTTCTGCTCCTCGACGGCGTCGACGAATCTCACTACAATCCCGATTTGGATTGGGCGAGATACCTTCCAAATGCGGTTCCTCTAGACCGTAGGGGGCATGACAAGTAAGCTTAACAGCACTTCATTCCCTTGATTTTACAGCTTACTGATACGTCCTATCAGGGCACTTGACCTTTTGTTCAAGTTCCTGACGTCATGGTGCTTGAGAGTGGTCCCCCCACTCTTCCTGCGCGACATGGTCAGGGCATTGAGCGTACCCAAAGGACAGACGCCACCAAAGACGACCCACTACTCGCCGATGTTGCACAACGCTCTTCTGGCGCTGGGTCTTTCTTTCTTGGATGACCCCGCCGTTCGGGATTACAAGGCTCGCCAATACTTTGCGGAAGAGGCCAAGAAGCATATTGAGGCTGAGTGCTCTAAGCCCAACCTCTGCTCAGCAAATGCCCTCGCTATCATCGCCACTTTCCATTCATCTCAGGGCGACCAAACGCTCGGATTTATGTATTTTGGTGAGAGCTTTCCCTCCAGCATGAACGTACTGGCCTCTTCTGATACTTGTTCCCCTACAGGGATGGCCGCCCGAATGAGTCAAGCTCGTGAGTGGATTCATATCTCCGCAGATAGTACCGCCACTGATCACGTGACTCACTGGCAGTTGGACTCGACGTAGACTGCTCGGAATGGGTGAAGCTCGGTCTTATTGAAGAGACCGACGTCCTCGACCGCTACTGGACGTATTGGACGACCTTCGCACAAGATGTGAACTGGTCTTTGTACGTTGGAAGGGACTTCTGCGTTCGGGCACCGTCAGAGTCGGAGTTCAGGGATATGCCTGTCCCTTTTGTCGATTCGGAACTCGACCAGCTCCCGTTCACCCACCCGGGTGTACCCACGCAACCCAACTTCCTCTCGAAGACGTTTGCGACGACCTGTGAGCTGCTCGTCATCGCTCGTCGAATCATGAACGTCGTGTAAGTCACCATTCACTTTCTATGCAGTACAAGCTCATCAACTCCGCCGCTTCACAGCAATGGCATAAACAAGACCCGCGCTCGTCAATCCGTCATTGACGAGATGATCACCGACATCGAGTACGTTTTTCGCTCTGCTCTTTCTCGGGGCTGGCATCTGACACCTGATTAGTTTGCAGCTGAATACCTGGAAGTCGAGCTTGCATCCAGATGTGGATCTGACACCAAAGAACAAGTTTGCTGCGACCCCGCACAAGCTCATGCTTCACATGGCATACTGGTGGCAGTTTATACTGCTTCACAGGCCGTATCTCCACCGATGTCCCAAGGTTATCCACAGCTCTGACAAGGCGATCGACCACTACAAGGTGAGCCAAGGCCATATTCCATCAGAAGTGATGCTAACCCCGTCTTAGTTATGCCGCCGTGCTGCGGAGCACATCATGGACCTTCTTGCTGTCTGGCGACAACTCTATACCCTTCGATACTGCCCGATTACCCTCGTGCAGCCTTTGTTTGCCGCCGGAACGATCTTCCTTTTGTCTGGTGTCCAAGCGACCTCCGGCATCCGCGTAGCCCAGAAGGAATTGAAGACTTGCGTCGACTCGATCAAACTGCTCATGCAGTATCTTCGCGAGATCGGAAAGTCCTGGCAGTGCGCGTTGAACATTGAGTCTATTCTCCGCGCCCTTGTCGAAGAACAGCTCAAGCCGGCTATCGAGAAGCGACAGAGTGCAGTACCGAAGGATAGGTTGACAGGCCCTGAAACCGAACGCGAGAAGTATAGGACCATCCCACCCGTGCGCCGTCCGAGTGCCCGCAGGGAAAGGCCTCGCCAGGGCAGCAATCCGTCGACCAACTCCCGCAGCAGGAGTATGACTTCGTCAGAACACCAGTCACCGACCAAGCTCGGCTCCCCAACCATCTCCGTCCACCCCGTCCTGGAACCCGACGTTAGGTTGGAAGGCTCCTTTGGTCAGCCGCCCATGGGAAGCTCAGACTTGTTAACCCCCTGGGGTGCGTCTCCTTCAGGCAGTTCACCGATTCAGATCTCCAGGCCTCGGTCAAGGTCCACAGGCAGTCAGCAGCTTTCCGCGCCGGTGGAGTCGCCCCTGATCTCGACGAGGATGCCTCCTTCCCCAGCTCTGAGCACTGGATCGCGCCAGTCTCTGCCCCTCAATCCCTCCAGCCCGTCTCTGTCGTTTTACGACTCGAACAACGTCAACGTCGGACTCGTCTCTCAAAGTCCTGTTCAGTCGATGATCAGCGGTAGCTTTGACCAAGAGGCATTGTTTGGCGACATGACTGCTGTTGGCGGAGGCGAAGCTGTCACCAACTTCGATTACAACAACTTCGAGATGGCTCGTTTTTTGGCCATGCCCAGCGGGAACAACCTGTCGGGGGTGCCCTTCGTTGGCCCCTTCACTATCGAAGAGTACATTGGGTCGCTCCAGGAGATCCCGGGAGACACGTCTCCAGATGGAATTTTCGACTTCAGCATGTTCGGTGCGGATTTCAACGCGGAGGCTAGTGGTAGCGGGTTCAACGGCGCTGCTGGAACCCAGTTTTTGAGCGGTGGATCTCCCATTGGGCTCAACACGACCATCAATCATCACCGCAGGGCAGTTTCAGCGGATTCGAGGCCGGCACGAATGGGTGGGAGCTTCAATGGTCACGGCTTCCTTGACTATCCCAGTCCCTTTGCTTGAGTGAATAAATTCAACGACGACGATACCAACAATGGCGACAAGGAAGGTCATAACGCGACCATCATCCAACTCCACCCATATGGCTCTTCATAACCCTCTTCCTCTCCTTTTCCCCTTCTCCTTTTTCTTCTTCCCTTTTCGCTCCTCCTCCTCTTTTTCCTTGTACAATATTTCGCGTTCCGTTCCTGGGTCCCGCTTCTTTTCCTCCGTCTCGATGGATTGGACTCCTCCTCCCGACCGACGTCTTTCGTCTCCACTATGAAAGCCTCTCTTCCGTCTCTCCTGCTTCCAACTCTCCTCTCCCTTCAGCGGTCTTGAACCTCGTCTCTCGGTTTCTCGCTACGGATACCCACGCAGGACGCAAGGTTTCCTTTCTTGCGGATGAACGCGATTTCTCTCTCTTCTAACGTCCTTTTCTTCTCTCCTTTCCCTTCCTTCCTTCCTCCTTCCTCCCTCTCGCTTCTTCTTCTCTTTCGTTTGCTCCTGCCAACCGATTTACTACCTTTTCCCATTCCGTTCGCCTTCTCTTAGTACTGGTGACCGTTCTTTTCGATTCCCGCCCTCTTTGATATTTAATCGGAGAGAAGATGGTAGTTTTCGTTTCCCCCTCTACGTCGCCCTCACTCGTCGTCATCGTCGTCAGCACTCCTCCTCGCCTCCACTGTTCTCATTCCGAATCTTGCGACCCCTTCAAGTTATCTTATACACGCAGCAAAAGTAAAGCAACGTCTCGTTTATGAACCCGACGACACTCCTTGTCATACCTTCTTTCAGCAAACTCAACTCCACCACTCGTTTCACCACATCGCTCGTTCAGCATCCCATTGTACAGTACTCTAGGCTTCTGATGGACTTAGACTGCATTGGACTAATACCCTACCCTACACTCCTTGCATGGCACATCATCGCATTTTTTATGCACACCCATCCGCATCCGCATCTATACACGGCATAGTTTTATTTCTCATTCTTGCAAGCTACTTATTACTTTCAACAGAGTCTGGCATTTGCTTTATGTTTTCCTTTCCATTTATTCCGCCCATCCAACTGGGTGGCCTTTTTTCATTTTCCACCTTCCTCACGCCCGATCCCCCCCCCCCAATCCCTCATCCTCCCTCCCGAAATTTTTGCTTCATTTTTTGCTTCATTGTTCATTTGTTCCCTTATCAGACAGAGGCTCTTTCTTGCATCAGCACATCTNGNTNMTTRYTTATNTACCKCC